>PVKN010000602.1:0-70708 GCA_004027915.1 Capromys pilorides
TAGCAATTTTTGACACATCTGTGTTGTATCCTGTACATGCATATCAATATATCGTCAAAGTAAGTGTTCATTAGTATCTGCAGAAATTATGTCTCGGGATGAGTCTGCAGCAGGGACAAAGCTATGGCACGCGTGTTATTGTGTTTCTCTTTTAAGACAGGAGCTGTTATGTAGGAGTTGTTTTATCTAAACGAAGCCTCAGTCTTCACCTTTAATTGCAGTGTGGGCACTTCGCAGTAAATAGGTGCGCAGGGGTTACAGTCAGACACCGGGTCTCTAAAAATGCTCATCCCCACCTGACCAGAAAGTTGCATATAGTTCTAACATTTATAGGACCTGACCTGAGTGGAGAGAGGACATTATCTTACAGCAAGAAGTATCTGCATCAAGTTGACCAATACAGTTTCAAAACATCCTTCTCAAAAACTTATTCCCTGATGACCGTTTGTATAGTGTTTAAAATCATGCGCCCTCCCAGCCATGCTCTACTCCTCTCCCTGGGCCCTTCCTTGCCTTTAATAAGCTTGCTCAATCCTGTTAAATCCAACTCAAGATATGCTTTTTCTCTGCAAAGACTTCTCTCCCCCACAATTGCTTCTTCGTCTGGGCTCCCAAAGCTGCATTTGTTTTGCCGCACTCAGTAGTGTAAGTATTTCTGGGTCTGAATTCGTGCTGTGAACCCCAGAATCCACAGCAATGCCATGCAATGGGTCTTTATTAAATGGGTGGTCTCTGTGTTCTGTGTACCCACTACACTCAAGGCATCATTAAGGGAAGCTTTCAATTTTGCATCAAATATTTTCACAATCATATGGAAAAGGAGAATCAATATCAGAGAAGTTACACTCATTCTCTAAGCTCAAGCAGCTTACAGAGGACAGAATCCAAACCTGAACCCCTCCCTGCCCTCCTCAAGCCCTGGATAATTTCCAATGTATTACAAAGCTTCATGGCTGGAGCGTTCTCAGCATTAACTGGAAGTGCCATTTGTATATTGCCTTTGACTGCTATTATTTCCTTTTTTCTTTCATTCTTTTTTACAACATACAACTAGAAGTTCAACCCTTCATTTATTAGAAAGAAAAATAAGCAAAGCAAACTAATTATTATTTTCATTTCCTTCTAGACAAGCTCAGTTGTATATTGCTGTGATGAAAGGCTTAAGTGAATATGTGACTATTGTATGAAGAAGTCATCTCAATCAGGACTAATGCAGAGTAAAGCTGTGCTGTCTGCAGCTAGGGCTTTAGAGTGGTAATCAAATCTCCAATCTGTTTCCCTAACTGAGAGAGAAACAAAGACAGAGAGAGAGAGAGAGAGAGAGAGAGAGAGAGAGAGAGAGAGAAGGCAAAAATGTAAGCTTCATTTCTGTTAGTGCTAAATTAGAAAGCAGAGCTGACGTGACACCCAGAACTCCCCTAGGGCCAGTGCTCCCTCCCCAGCTGCTCTGAGGCACTGCTTCCCATCTCCCAGATGCTCCTGTCTGAAGGGCTTCCCCCCACAAAGGGCCCCTGCACCCTGGCATCCTATTCTCTCCCTGCATCCCAGCCCCACAACCCTTTGGTCTTCAGGGCAAGCAATTCTGCCACGGTAGCACTGTGATGTGGAGCAGCCCCTGTTAACATCCTTGATTGCTCAGAGTCCCTTTTCCCTAGTCTGCCTCTCTTCCTCCCCTGAGGGTTTCCTGAGCTGCACCCAAATCCTGCCCTGTTCACTTCTGGAGAACGTAACCTAAACCACCACAGTCAGGCTTCCTTTCCTTCCCTGTCTTTGTTTCTTTTCCTTTTTTGCTCCTTTGGGAATTAAACAAAAGGCCCTCCATTGAACTACATCCCCAACCCTTCCTATGTGTTCACTTGAGACAGAGCAAGTCTCTAAGCTGCCCAGGTTGGCCTTGTATTTGCAGTTCTGCTGCCTCGGCTCCACAGAATGGTAGCATTACAGCTGTGGGCCACTGAACCTACTCATAATCCAGCTTCTACCCCTCTACACCCTGAAGTTAACTCCAGCACCTGAATCACAGAAACAGCACGACACCAGCAAAAAACACACTGGTTTCCAGGAAGAAAGGGAGGTCAGGTAGAGACCGAAGTGTTTCCAGATGACTGCATTTTCCTCTCTCTGAGGAGCAGAGCAAAAGCTCTCGCCTTCTGAGTAGAACCACTTCAGGATAGCGTAGCTCTAGCTCTCATATTGTTGTATTCAGGGCTTACTCGGGAAACAGTTTAATACAGGACACACAGCAGTCACCCAAAGCATCGAATGCAGAAGGGTGCAGGGAATCTGTCCACACACTGAAGACGCGAAGAATCCAGCTGTGGGCCTGGACCCCATGGCAATGTCCTGCATGGGTCCAGCTAAAGACCTAGAGCCCAAAACCCTGCCTCCCACAAGTCCAGCTGGAGACCTAGCCCTCATGACAGTGTCTCACACAGGCCAGTTTCAAGGATCTGCACTGAGAAGGCCAAAGGTTAGTGGTGGAAGCTTAGGCCAGTGGGGTGAAGGAGCCATGCCAGCAGGCTGAGGAGTCTGCCCTGAATCCAAGAGGCGATGCTGAAAGTAAGCACCAGAGCTCCTCTCAAAAGTGCAACAGCCATCCTCAGCGATGCTGGGGTCCCAAGCTCCTCTGACAGTGAGAACAGCCAATTTCTTATCAGGAAAGCCAGCGCAACCAGTTGCTCCAGAACACTGAACGATGCACCGTCTTCCCCCCGACAGCCAGGAGGCGATGCTCAAAGTAAGGATCAGAGCTTCCCCAAAGTCAACAAGGTCCCAAGCTCCTTCAACAATGAGAACAGCCGAGTTCATCTTGGGAAAGCCAGTGTGACAAGCTCCTCTGGGAGATTCCGCAGTACCAGGAGAACCAACAGCCTCCTTCTCCCAGTGTAGTTCTGCTTTCTGTGCTGCCAGCGACAGTCCCCAGGTGGGCCCTCCACACCACACATTCGGTTCGGCTGGTTGAAGCCAACCACCAGTTGCCATCTGCCACACAGGTGAGGTCAGAGAAGACAGTTTAGTTAGATGGCAGAGCAGGCAGCACACAGGCACAGCCAGAGACCTAAGAGTGCCTCTATTTCAGTGGTTCTTCCCTCCTGTCCTGGTTCCTCCACACTGAGCCACTCAAACCACAGCCATGGGGTCCCCTTCACCTCAGAGCCCCATGTGGAGGGGATAAGCTCCTTCCCCATCCAATGTACCCAAAAGTAGCAATGGGTAAGCAAGTGTCCAGCCTTAAGGACCAAGTCCCAGTTGTCTACATATTCCCAGTGTGAGCTGAGAAATTATTTCACTTCTCTTTAGCCTCGTTTCCTCCTTTTTAGTGCAGGCATGACTGAAGCTCCTCCAGGAATGAATACAGAGACAATGCCTAGAGTACCTCCTGACATGTACTCAGCTCCCAATCAACACAAGGCACCACTGTAAGCTGCTAGCTAATTAGGAAATGCAAATCCTCAAAACTCTACCTAAAATCTAACTATGCACATAAAGAAGAAGAACATAATCAGTAACTAATAATTAGCAAAAAAAAGCTATGGGCATCTAAGACGCACATACCAAGGAGCATGCCTCACAATATTATCTTTGGTGTCTGGTCTGGGAAAGGGATTAGTAATCAGAGCCTGTTGGTGCTTAACCAGAACTGTCTACGGCGGAAAAAATGTGGTGGGCACCAGTTTTCTAGTCATCCGGAAAGTGCACTCTATAACACAGTAGAAATGACCGATGAGACCATAGGCCACTGTGGGCAACACAGTAGTAGAACAGAACAGTAGTCCTGAGTGGAAGCCTTCAACTGCATCCAGGAACTTGCTAGAAATGCAGAGAGATCCTCATACCCATTCAAGACTGGAGAAGTCTGAAGTTCTAGGGCAGAGCTTAGCATTTGGCCTTCTGAGCTTTCCTGGGGCCTATAGTGTGTGGTGGAACCAGCGTGCAGCTGGTCCACACAGCCGTGCTCTGATGCTGTGTTTGTGAGCAGCCTTGGGCCAGTGAACTGGTCCAATGGGTGTCTGACACAAGAGAAGTGGGCTGCGGCTGAAGGGGAGAAACAATCTGCCTGCTAGAAAACCATCTCCGCACCCAGCCCGATTGTTCTTCAGGGTGGCAGCATTTCTTGAAGCTTTTATTAGAATGGGACAAATACCAGTGGCCTTCACATCCTGCGAGCTCCCTGAGACACATTCCTCCCATCAGCTTCTCTGCCATGGACAGGATTTCTATTGAAACAGAAATTAAAAGAAAAATTCCTGCAAGGCAGCAGACACAGAGACTGGAAGATCTCTATCCCAAGCACACAGCCTTTTATAGAAGGCTTTGACCTAGAAAAACCGAAATGAACTGTGTCTCCTACACCTGTTTCTACATTCAGAGTGAACAATAAAATCAATAAAACGAAAAATCCAGCTTGATTGAAACCATGCCTGTGATCCGACAGTGGAACTACACTTAAATTGGACACAAGTGACTCTGCCAAAGGGGAATGAATGACGGGCAGTGTTTCTCCTCAAACTGAAAACCTAAAGCCTACCCTGTGTGTGTTGGTGACAGCGTTGTGTGTTTGCTGAAACATGTTTTAGAGTAGCGATATTCCTTCCTAACACACCTCACAAGGACCAGTGGTCTCCAAACCACGGCAGGCAATTGTTTAAATAACCACTAAAGTCTATCGATGTGTCTTCATGCGCTCCCACTGATAAGAAGGGAACAGCGCTACAGGATGTCAAAAAGGCCACGTGCTCACTAAAAGTGTTATAGCACACTGGTTTACTTCTCTTTGAACTGCTTTTTAATCAAAGCAGGTTGATTTTCACTTTGTGAAAATGTTTCATTTTAAGCCACTGGCGTTTTATGGGTTTTCTACCACTTTTTATTGGAGGCTTGTAAATCTTATGGAATTCTGGAATGTCTAGACCATAAAAACCTGTCATTTGGACATGTTTTCTGCGGACATGTTTCTCCTTTGCACAGACTCACATGCTTTTCAAAGCTCTGAGGAGCAGGAAAACTAATCCCTGGAAGATGCTCTCATAGCACCTGAGTCAAAAGGTCATCTTTTCAACAGCCTAGCATTTCACCTGTCACAGACAAAACCTTTCTAGAACCATCTGAAGCCCTGAAACTTTGTGTAACAATGATAATTTTCAAGCCTTCTGACCTTCCCTTGTATGCCTCTGGCTTTCAGGCCCTGTGCAAGGCGCACAGTACCAAATGCACGTCCTTGGAGGATTCTGAAGTCCGGGATAGACTCCTGTCCTGAAGGTGTTTTCATCTTCATTATTAAAGATCAATGTGCTGGGAGCTGAGAATGAGCAAATGAGATGGCCATCGAGGGCCTCCAAACTCTGAGTAAATTCTGCAACAAGCAAAGAGTGATTTCCAGCTTGCGTGAAACAGGCCTAAGCTCCTGGATGCTGTCCCCTGAGTTGCTCCTTTCTCCTCCTGAGAAATTTGGCCTCAGAGGGAGCAGAAGCAAATTGGCATTGTTCTTCATTTCTCTAAAACACTGTGAACTGTTCCTCATGCCTCAGTTTCTGAATTTCAATTGTTGGTGCTATTTGCATCAAATTATCTGTACAAACTGTATCTATGCATGGGTGAACCCCAAATAAGTATTGCAGACTAATTTTATGAATTTCATGTAAATGACTTTCCCACCATTCAACAAAGGGAAAGCTGAAAGTTCCATGCCCCCCCTCTTCAAATGGCTGATATCCTGGTTTAGCAATAGGGAAGTCCTGCTTTGCTTTGTGTTGTGTTGTGCTGTTTAGTTTGACTTTGGCATTGAACCAAGGGACCACTAAGCTACATGCTAGCAGTCCTTTTGGTTTTGTTTTGACACAAGGTCTCACAAAGTTGTCTGGGCTGGCCTCTAACTTGCAGTCTTCCTTTCCCAGCCTCCTCAGTTCCTGGGATCACGGGCTTGTACCATGCACACCTGGGGAAGCTTCTGACAACCAGAGATAACTTCTTCTTGGAGAGGAGGAATAACTGGGAGTCTCCCACTGTGGGCAACAATCAGGAATGTTTTATAGCAGTTAAGAGGGAACCAGAATTCCTCACTTAAGACATTTGGAAGTTGCTTTAATTTCTAAGTAACATAATATTTCATGTGGCTAAGTTGTGAGATCCATCTGACAATCAGTGTGAAACACCCCAAAATAGTCATGTTGCCTGAGTTTTGTCTGAGCTGGGAAGCACAACCAGTACTATGTAGTTTTTAGACTCCCTCCTTCCACTGAAGGTATTACCACCAATCTGAAATCAGGAGACATAAGTTCCACTTCGTTTGTGCTTTTATTTAGCTCATTCTATGACTTCAAATCTTTTACCATTTCTCTGAACCTATTTTTTTCTTTTGAACTCAAATATAGTTGGCAGTTTGAAGTTTATGACTCACTATTAAGTATATCACTGTAGGGCTTCTCTAATCACTTTAAACTAAAGATCAAAAGCTTTGGAGTGATGCTTGGACATGCAGTAATAATGTTCTCCAATTAACACAGAATTGTTAATCTAATAACCCTCGTAAGTGGATCCCATAAACAACATTCAATACCAATGCAATAATACTATTGACATGTTTATTGCATTTTACATATTTATTCTAAATCTGAGGTACCATAGTGGCATGATATTTAATGAAGAAAACAAATTCAAAAAAGATATAAGATCCCAGGAGGTCACAAACTATAACTCTTCTGATCTCTTGACATAACAGTGCAAAAAAAAAGGGGAGGAGAAATTAAAAAACTGCTTATCTTCAGCCCTTAAGAACAGAGGAGCAACTCTTGGAGAGAATAGCCACATCACTGCTCACGCCATATGCAATGTGAGCTCCAAAATGCCTGTCAGGGTTTTGTTAGAGAAGGGGTCTCAGCTAGGGAAGAAATCATGTTTCACGATCTTGCATGAAACTCATCTGTCTTTATCTATGTGTAAATACTGTCTGACACTCAAAGAGCATCACGGAATGTTGTAAATAGAACACATTGTGAATTTGGAAGGTCCGGCACCGTGTCACAGCTCCGCTTTATTGGCCATCTCCTACCCACTGCCATTTCCTAATTCATCAAATGCAAACAATAACGCTGCAGGCAAAAGCACTGGAGGGCTGTATGTTTATATAAATGTCACTGATTACTATCAACACCAATAGACTAGTAAAATATATGGAGTAATAATAAAATCTCTTTCCATATATATTTGTCATCAAAGTATATGGAAAATAAATTACAGTGGTCTCTCACTTATCGCAGAGGTTAAGTTCGAGATCCCCCATGAGTGAAAATCAGCAAAGTAGCGACATTATATTTATTTTAGCATTCATACATATTTTAAGGATTTATAAACCCTTCCCACACTCTTGTAAACCTTTCCCACATTTTTAAAAACACTTCTAATATTCTCAGCCATTTTCTAAACTCATAAAACCTACATAATTTTAACAATATATACTGTATGGTATTGCAAAATCCCATGATAAGGCCAAAAATGCGCAAAAATTTAGATTAATATTTTTTGAAAACCCATGGAACAGTGAGTTCGCAAAAGCTGAATCGCGAAATAGTGACTACTGAATATTAACTCAAAAATTTTTCTCCTAAATGCAATCTAAGCTATAAAACAAATACCTTAACAATATCTTATTATTTTGCAATAGCACCTGAAGTCAGGAAACCGGAGAAGCACTGTTATTTACATTTTGAAAAATCAAAATAAATGGAATTTTACTCTACATATGAAAAATTATTTGTAGCCACAAATTGCGCCCAGTAAGTCTAAAATGGAAATTTGGGGAGAGAGAGAAGAAAAAAGAATGAAGTGGTAAAGAAAAAGAAAGCATCACTCATGCGTTATCAGAATGCGTAATGAAAGCACACAGGAAATAATGAAGTTCCAACGGCAACTTCATTCACAGCACAGTAAGTCTTGTGGTGACACATAACCTGTCAGCATGATGTCATGACATACCCAGAGAAAGGTGTGCGCCTATGACTGTCACCAAGGAGTAGGCATCTGGTGCCAGCAAAGAGTTCACACGGAAGAGAAGCGCCACACAGGAAATAAGCAACAGGGGCAGGAGGAGGGTAGACAATGGGGAAATTGGGAAAACCATGTTGAATTTCAGCTTTTTTACTGACCCTGGAAAAACAAAAGTAGTCCAGCCCATCCTCCCACACAAATAGAATCTGCAAAGCAAGACACTGTGGCCATATTTTTTAGATCAAGCCAAAGAAACATGAATTCAGTGCCAGCCCCTGGATTCTAGCTCTTTCTTGTTGTTGTTTTTTATAGTGAAAAAAAAATCATTTGTTAAGTTTTCCAAACCTGCTGAAGATAGTACTTAAATAGATCCAGTTGGTTTACAATTTCCATAAGAATGAAATCTCCGACATTCTCAGTAACTATAAAAGAAAACAAGTTTAACAATTATCCCCAACTTCTGTTGAGCGCTTATTCTGTGCCATAAGATCATCTTACACTCTCAGACCTCAACTTTATGAGAAGTGAGAGTGCCCTCCTCCATGGATCCTGGACCCTCAGGGGCCTCCTCTCAGTAAAAGGTCTCCACTACCTTGTTGGCCCAAAATCTAACCCCACCTTTACAAAGTCTCACTCGTATTCCTAGATCCTGTTATCTAGGAATCCTCACCTAATTGCTTACCTTAATATCTAAAAAAGTAAAAAAGAAAGCATTTTAATACACTAATATTTAAAGAAACATAATTCACATCAACCACATGTGTGATTGTGCTTTAGGAAGAACAATAGTCAGGAAGCTACAGCAATGAAAACCCTTCTGTGCCTCCTTATTGGAGGTGGTATGCCTAGAGTGCATACAGAGTTGGCTCTGAGGCAAACCAGGGCTCAAATCCCATTTCTACTACTTGCTGGTAGTGTGGTCTTACCTCTTAGAGCATCAATATCCAAACTTACTAATGCCCACCTCTCAGATAAATAGAAAGATCCTTTTGGTAACAGTGACTAGAACTCTCCCCAAAATTTGTTATTAATATTATTATTATAAATTATACTGTTTTAAGGTCATCTTAAATCTTCTTGAAAAAGGTGATTTACAAGAACATATTAGAAGAAGCTTCCCTGATGAATTAATTGAAAGAGTGTCTTTATTATCTCACTTTCCTATTTCATGCAAATAGTCAAAAGGAAGATACTCACAAAGAGACTGATTATATTGCCAAATAGAAAAAGACATGACTCTGAGGGATTGTATTTTCCAGAATATCAACCTATGTTAGCACAAGTGATCACTACCATGCCAGTGTCTGTGGATGGTAAACTGAATATCGTTTAGGTACTTGATGCCATCACAGATTTCTCAGGCCTTGAGGCATATGGTACGTTCAAGACAGGAAAATATTACAGGAATTAAGACAGGAAAATATTACATCCTGACAAACCAGGCATCATATGCAGTGACTATTAGCATTTCCAGTGCAACCAGTGTGTCTTCAAATACATTTTCTGCTGAACAGAGCTCACTGGATGTGATGGTGCCAGAATTTCACCAGTTTGTCTTTAGATCTCGAGATAGGACTTTTGAGTCAGGGAAAACATGTCCTATATCTTCCCCCACAGGGATTTATTCAGTAGTTGTTTTCCCAGTGGCAGCACGAAGTCTTTAAATTGCTGAAGTCTTCTCCAGATAGAACCAAATAATAGCATCTCTCCTTTTCTCCAAAACATAATTCAAAATGCATAGAAGAGCTTTCTCCAATTTCACATCAAAAGTGAAGAACTAAGCCATAATCGAAATCAAAGTTACGTATTTCTAGAACACTACTGCTGGGAGAATCCACAGCGAAAGAAAACTATTCTTTCATTCACACAGCATTTTCCAGGCATCTACTGCTTAGCAGGCCCTACTGCAGGCTCTGGAAGACAGCAGAAAACCAGACAACAAAAGCTGCTGATTCAAAGCCACCCTTGGGTGTGAGGTGGCTTGTAGGTTGGAGCACTGGCCTTGTGAATCTGCTAGCATGCAAGACATGCAATGGCAATGGTAACACACTCTGTCACAGCCACTGCGCCATGATCCAGGTGTGTGTATCGAATCCCGGGCTGGCTTGCTTAACCTCTCTGTGTTTCAGCAGCCTTTACTAGAAAAGCAGAATCTTAATCCTGCTCACTTTACAGGGCTGTGGTGGACACCAGCTGCCTTGCGATGGGAATGTGGCTGGACTACTCATGAGACTCAGCGAAGAGCACTGTTTTCTAGTCCCTCCTCCACACCTGGACATTCTCTGTAGATAATCTGAAGAAGAGTGCTTGTCTGCAGAGTCAAGTTGGGACTCTTGCCATTATATACTGATTTATTTTGAGTGTGCTAGGCGCAATGCGGGAAAATGCAAAAGCTGAGCGGCATACATTGTCCCCTTGTTTCACCCTTTAGATTACTTTACTCAACGATTTTTAAGGAGCACACAGCAGAAATAAATGCTAAAACTCTGCGGTTCCTGAATCTACACACGTTCTCCAGAATATTCGCTGCCACAATAATCTTCCACTCGAGACCCACTGTCTTCTCACAAACCTTGCCTGGGTTTGAAAATAAAGCTGCCAACACTTTGCTTCCTTTCAGCCTAGCAAAGGTAGCAGTTTAGGCATGAAAGTGCAAACACTGAGAAGAAAACGAAACCAGCTGTGGCCGGCTGCCAGCTCTTGGCCAATCAGCCTTCGCAAGAAGGTTGCGTCAGAGGCTTCAGGCGGCTGGAATCTCTGTAGCTGCCTGCAACGCAAGCCCAGACCACCCAGGCCGAAGTGGACGGCAGCCTGCAGGGCCAAGGCCCAACAATGGAGAACCGGGGCCCCAGCGGCAGTGCCAGGCCAGCCACTGTCCCAGGCTTATCCCAGACTTGCAAAAGTCCCAGGCAGTAAGGGGATAGGCTAACTGGCCCTACTATTAACTTGCTCTTTTAGGTCAACAGCACATCTCCCGAATGGAAAAATATTCTTTCAGTGGAAAATCACTGGTCCCAGGATTCAGGATCCGCTTTTCAGCTGGTAGCGGTGTAATTAACATCTTCCCTGTGGGTGGCTGCAGAATTGCTTTGCACCTCTGAAATCATCTCAACACCTAATGCCTCCTGAAATCTTTTATACAAATGGGCAATGATGTTTCTGGAGATAAGGTATTTCATCCAGGGCTTTCTGTGAGCCCCTCCATGTTGCTCTTGAGATTTTTCTTCCCCCAATTTAAATGTCAGAGGGCAGGCCTACATCACTCAATGCCTTGCCCAAACACAAGCAAGGCCAACTTGTTATAATTACAGTGAAATACAGTAGCAGATGATGTGGAGAGATCCTTGTTAAAGAGTTGGACCTGGCATCCTGGATGGAAAGTGTGTGGCCTTCCATTGTGTCTTAGTGGAAACCCTGCTCAGGGATGATAGATGTTTCTTGAAAACACACACCTCGCAGCACCCAAGGCACAGAGAGTTTGGGAGGAGATTGAAACTGAAACCCAGGGAGAAACACTTCCTCGAGTGCCAACTCCGGAGATGCTAATGGGATGTGTCTGGGCACCACTTGGCCATCAGTTTTTTGTTTATGTGTTTATTTTCCATGTGACATTAATGTGCTGCCAAGATTGAGAAGCCCTACAAAAGATTGCTTACATAATTGCCACCCCTTGAACAGAATATTTATCTAGGATGTCACTGTGTCACCTCATAGGCTAACTTAATAGATCTACCAAAGCAAATCGTAGCAATAATTTATTACACTGCACAGAGTCCTCACTTTTGCCTCCTGGATGAGACTAGAAGCCTCAGGAAGGTTTTTTGCCTCCAGCTAGTAGGAGAGAGCCTCAGAGGCAACAAGTGTGATAGACAAATATGGTCCCTAAAAGGATGCTCAGAAACATTGCACCGTCTTTATGTTGAAACAAGCAGACTCAAACCTCACAGAAATACATTTTCTAGCTTGTCCTCCCATCTGCAGCTTTCAGTCTCCAATTTTACTGCATGTAAAATTATTAAACATAAAGGCCTCTGTGCCTCAGCCACAGGCTAAAGAGAAAGGCAGAAATTTTTAGCTCATTTCAGCAGTGACTGCTAAGAGTTCCTGCAGTATGTGATACAAACCCAGGACAAAGGTAAAACATATGCATCTGGGGTATGAATCCTCCAACTACCAGCTACATATAAGTAAGAAAATTCTCTTTTCACCTATTCTCCTATAGTCAAAGATAAGTGAACGGTATCTAAAGCATAAAAGAAAGTTATAATTCACTACAAGTTAATAAACAGAAAGAGATGCTCTCCCTAACTTAGGATAAACACTACAGCATGGGGTGGCAGGGAGTTCTGAAATGTGTTGGGGTCCTAGACAGCCAGAGGCAGTGTTTGTGGCCAAGGGCTGCCCCTTCTGCTCCATGAGACCAGTCCTGATGAGCTGTATTCCAGGGAGCATCGCAGGGCTCGGTCTGAAGCTGGATTTATTTCTTTAGTAGGTTCTGCAGGAGCCAAGTTATAAACAGACCAACAAAGCAAGTAATTCTGCACAGCCTTAAAGGAAATTGGGCACAAAATACACCATGGCACAAGGTTCTGATATGGTTGTGTGCAATTCCTCCTTAGAGACAATAAGTCCAAGGGTCCCAAGAAAGTTCTCTTTCTTAACCCATGGACTTAGAAATTAATGATCCATTATTCAATTCTCTGCAGATGCTGGTCCAACCACATACCTGCAGGGCCCTCAGATGAGTCTCTTAATGTCTTTAAATCGGCTTCTTCATCTTTACCATGGGGGAATTATTACTTCAGAGCTACTACAAACAGCATATCCCAATGTTTGAGTGCTGCACTCACCAGTGCTGGTGAATAATCGCCAGCGTTGTTTCACCTGTTTCATCTTTCTCTGGCCCTAGGCAAAGCAGGGTTCCTCAGGCCTGATTATCTAGTTGGAATCCCTGTGCTTCTTCCACAGCTATTTTGTTCTTTATTTATCTGTTTTATTTATTTATTTAAATTCTATTCTGCTTTCTCTAGCCTCCTCTGTTCTCACAGAGAGGACTCTTCAAACACAAGAAAGTGTCATTACACATTAGCCCAGATGAAACATTAGGTTAGTGGTGGTGATAACAAAACCCCCAGTTTTAACCGTTGAGCAACTTAAAAATGTACTTCTCACGGAAGAGCCCCAAAGTATCATCCTGACTAGGGCCCCTGCACTCCCATCATGATTGCCCAGTCTTTCCCCCATCTGGGACTCACTATCTCCAGGGATTCAATGGCTTCCACACCCAAAGACTGGCAAGAAAATGGAAGAGACCAAAGCCGGTTCTATACCTTATTGATGCAGAAGTCGGTCACATCTTGGGACAAGTGTTCACATGTCTATAGCTAGAAGGAAGCGTGGAAGAGAAGGTCCCTGGCTGTGAAGCTCCTCGCAGCAACCACTTCACGCTGCCGGTGGATAATATGGGCTTTTAGTATGGGGTCGTCCATCTCCCTCAAGGGAGGGGCTTTCTTCTAAGTTGCTTCAAAGTGATTTCTTCCATGGAAACCTATATTAGAAGTGAAGTTAGAGATCTCCTATAAGAGCATGCTACAAATGCAGATGTGCCTCAAACCCCCCAAGGACTCAGCCAACCAATGACAGATCATCATGAAAACCTTGAGTTAGGAAAGCTTCCCCCTGTTGTCCCACTGGCTGAGCCATCTGCTGTAACGCTGGGTGAGCATGTGTCCATGTCTCCTCGGGCTGCAAGCCGTATAAATGTTGCTGTCGAGGTCCTCTTTTTCCCCCACTGAGTGCCCTTAGCTCTTCAAATATTCTTACTAAGCCATGGTTTTCAGACTCTTTATCATGTGTTCTCTCCAGTGAAAGTGCATCACTTATCGTGGTCCGAAAAATATTGGCCCCTGGCAAATGAATATGGTGTTCCAAACACAGGACTGACCGACACCCTTTTGGTGTCATCCTTTCTCAATTATCCTCACCAGCCTCACAGTTTTTCCTACACCTTTGTTTGCTTCATTTTCCTAAGTTTTAATTTCTTTACTCACACATCCTAAACCAACTGGTATCTTTAGTCTCCATTTGTCTGCCTCATTGTTATTTAAATTCCTGCCAGTCACTCCCTGGACTGTCACCAAATTAGCCTTCTTGCAAGGGCTGTTCGGAAAGTACATTCACAAGGTGTTTTTATGTAACTGATTTTAAGAGTTGACAAGTCATCTCTGGAAGTGTTAAACAGCAGCTGATCACTGCTTCCCCCAGAGCCCAACAGATTCACACATTTGTTACAATGTAGGGCCAGCTTTTTGTGCCAGCTGAGTAAAAATTGCAAAGCTTTGCTTATTAAATCAACTTCATACCATATCATATCAATGAACACAAACTATGTTGAGTCCCAACCTTGCTGCAAATAATGTCTCCAAGAGACAGAACGAATGTGGCTCGAAACGGGGGCCTTCGCACTCTCTAACTTCTTCCAGCATGGATTTGTTTAGTGATTGGTACTCACAGCCTTTCCAGGTCTTTGGATTAGATCACTTCGTTCACTCCTCGGCCACTTCCTCCCAGAGCTAAGCGTTTCATTCTGATACACTTTCAATTAAAAATGCTTTGCCATAAATTTAAACAAGTTGACCGTAAAATTCTGCAGCAGAAAGCACTTTTTTTCATTAAAAAAAAAAAAATGGAAACACATGTTATAAAAGAACATTTAATGACATGAAAAATATTCAAGATATATTATAGGAGGAAAAAATAAGCGGATTTCTAAAGCACAAGCCTAGTATAAATCATATGTGAAATGGAGAATACGTAGTGAGCATGGGGCACCTACCCGGGAAACCCAGATGTTCACCTCTAAACTATCAGACACTCTGTGAGGCGTAACATCTTCTAGAAAACATTTTTTTCTTCTTTTTCCTCAGGCTTCCTTTCTCTCTTTTATTAGTATGTGTTTGTAGTGCATAATGATTGCATTTATGGTGGGGAGTTGGATATTAATGAAGTGAACATTGAATGGGTCACTTATTTTTTAGATGCCATGCCAGTGGAGGCACATGCAGAATAACAGATTCTTTTCATGTTCAGTATGCACAGCTCTTGTTTGCTGCTTGAGAAAAACCTGAGCTCCATGACCGCTGTCTCCCTCAAATTTCTTATGCTAAAGCTCCAACCCCCAATGTGACTGAGCTGGAGCTAATTAAGGTTAAGAAAGGTGACAGGGGTTGAGCCCTGGGTTGTGGCCTTAGTAATGACCTTAGTAAGAGAAGGCAGCGGAGCTCACTGGCCTCTTTCTGTCAAACAAAGACCCTGGAAGGCAGGAGACAGGTCCCCGAAACTGAGCTGGTCCAGCGGCCTAACCTTGGGCTTCCCAGACCCTGGAACTGTCCGAAGATCAACATCTATTGCTAAAGCCCTGTTTTGGTTAGGCAGAGTCCATTCTGACCCATACGGTTCATCAAAATTTTGACTACCCATACATCAACAGTGAACATCAGAGTTGAGCTTCGGCGCAACCTCATCACCAGCAACTCTTGCCACCGTGATCAAAAGGTGGAAGTAGAGAGCGTACTTTCTCTAAGTTTCAAATGTTCTAGATGATTTTCCTGGCTAGGCTTTTGCGAGTTTTCCCACATGGCGCATGGAGAATGCAGTGGACACCAGGCAAAGGCGCGCAAAGTAGGACGCAGGCGGGTAGAGGCGGCAGGGAGAGTGTTGGTGTGAACGCATACGCGGAGGCAGAGATCAAAATGACGTGGAGTTGGACAGAGGAGCGGGTAGGGAAGAGCCCCAGGCCCGGAATGTAAACGCAGAGCCAATCAAGCCCAAGAGCTCAAAGCAAAACCGCCTCACAAATGATCCTCCTAGGTAGGAGGATCTCCTTGCCAGAGGCAAGGAGGTTATGGGGTCTGCCCCAGCTCTCTCTGCACCAAGCCAGCGGCAGGGCAGCATTCGCGTTCTGGAGCCTTGGACGTGGCCAGCTCGGCGCTCTGGGTGTGTGGGAGCCCCAGGACCAGCGCCGCGGCTGTCTGCGTGGACTTAAGCTTTCCATAGCGCCGTTTCCTCCTGCTTGCTTTGGGACCGTGTTTCCAAATGCCACTTTATTAGCAGCTAAACAAAAACACCTCCTCGACAGGGATGAAGGAGCACGGAGTAAACATGTCACCCCCACCTATTGTTCTGCAGAATCTAAATTCTGCGATGATTGATTATAAAAGGCAGTTATGGGGGAAGCTGTTTGAGTCTGCTGAATTCAAAACAAACAGTGAGGCTCTCAGCATAGAGCAGAGCTGATGGATTAAAATGCGCTGAGGAAAGACAGCTGAAGCTCTGCCTGAGCAGGCCAAGCCAGAATGAGAGGAAATTCAGCCTGCAGTTTCCAATCAAGGGAAAACTGGCAAGGCCACAGAATCTGAGGCTTGCTCAGATTTACACTTTATCTGCTAATTAGCATTAACATGCGCCGTAGAGGTATCTCACCAGCTTGCGGCATAATAAAAAACCCGGCATGTGTTATCACCACAGAAAGTGTAATTACTTTAAGCACTGGCTGAAAATTGCAGGGTACTTCATTTCTGAATTTGTATATATTTATTGTTAGAGGTAAACTTGTTGAAGTATATCTAATCTAATTTTATGTTATAATTCCTGTTTAAGATAATTTTAATGTCAGCAAGCCAAGAACTGAAGTAAATGCTGTTGTAAATTGGAATACACTGAAATACCAGCGCAACACATCCATTCAACTGTGACTTGATTCGAGTATTGTTGAAGGAGCCAAACAGAAAAAGGGGCTCAGATTCCACCCACACTAGGCAGATATTCTGCTGGGTTGCCTGGGCCAAGTCAGGTCAAGCCACGGACGGAGCTCGGGGCATGGATACGTCCCTCCATTTCTTTGGAAATGTGACTCACTTCTAAAAGAATTGTAGACTTCCGTTTCCCTTAGGTGGAATTTATTATTTTGGTAAAATCTCTTTAAATTGCTCTGTACCTCCCCACCAGGGAAATGCATTAGAACAGATTATTTGGCTTTAAATCACAACTAGGCTAATATTTGTTTTAAGTTTGAGTTAAGACCTAGTTTAAATTCCTCCTTAAATTGTTAAGCAAGACAGTTTGGGGCTCGGAAAAGGAAACTATACTATGTTTTCCAGGAATATGATGGTATGGCAGAGGCTACCAAATCATGCAAAAGCAATTTCTCATTTTCTTACTAAATAGGGGATTATAGTAAGAACAGAGCGTGCACATAGGCTGTTCATTTCTAAGCAACATTCTTCCACAGCTCCAAAACTTGAAAAGATGCAGGGATAACACTGCCTCCGAGAAGAGAATGCTGGGTCTGGCGCTCTTTCTGCTCGCTTACTACCAATTTCTGTGCCCTTTTCTCCTGGTGGTGGCAGGGACAGGAAGGAATATGCAGTCACATGACTCACAGTGTTAATACTTGTGCAGTTTGTGTTTTGAAGATAGAAAAGCCCTCTCCAGCCCCTGACATCCCCTTCCTTTGAGAAAGGCACCGAGGGGAAGGATCCCATAGATGTATCTTATTTTTGGTTCTTTTGGAACACAGGATAGGATCTTAACATCTACCACGGGCAACTGAGTTGCACTGAAAATGCTGGGAGCTGTGGGCTTGGGTCCCCTCCCAGCTCTGATGTACGGCTTGTCGACCAGCCTTCCTCCTCCACCACCTTTCAATAACGAAGCCATACGGGTTACAACTCTGGAAATGCTGAAGTTCTGGGCCAGGGGAAATAGCCTCACCCAGCACATTCAAAAAAGCACAACTCATGACCCTTTTTCATGGATGCTTTTTAACTCAGAAACTTTGTATTTTATATTTGAGGACTCCTAATAATAGTGCAGCACCAAGCTCAGTGTATTGGAGACAGAACTAGAGAATACATAAAACCTGGGCAGCTCCATGATATAAGAGGAGGGGACAGCATGGAAGTCCTAGCTGGCACCAGGGGATGCCAGGAGGAGCCACAGCAGGCCATGCATGTGGTTTACTGTGGTGACCACAAGCACTGAAAAGGTGCTAACCTTGCCGCTCTGGCTAGGGACCAGTTAAGTATTTACACATGTTGCCTCTGATTCTTCTGTGGCTCAGGGCACAGGTGGGGAGAAGGGGACCTTTATTTCCAAGCCTATTGACAACGCTGTGATTGCCCTGGAGGCAAATGTCCTTATTTCACCTCCCAGTTTCTCACCCCAAAGAGCCTGAGACTCCCCTTTGCAATAATTGCCCATCCTTATGAGGCATGGGGAAGGTATTTGGGAATCTCGTCTAATAAATTAACCAATGACAAAGTCACAAGTGTCCACCTCATGTTAACAACTGCAACTTCAATAAGGAGTTGGTACATTGCCCCAAGGTGGGTGGGTGCTCACAGAGCACTATGGACTCTGTGGCTTATGAGCAACAAACATGTCTGAAGCCTGGGTAGCTATTATGGTTTGTGCATAGGTACCCCCCCCCCCCCAAAGCCTCATGCAGTTATGGGGTGGCTTCTGGAATTTGTGATTGACTATTGTAAGTGTGGGTGCTGCAACTCCCTTGGGGCAGGTGATTTGCGTTTCAATGTAAGGAGGAAGGGAAGTTAGCTGCTTGAACTGCTGCTACCTCTCTCTCCCTGCACTCTTGCTCTTGCCTGCCACCATGAAAGGTTGTTCTCTGCCATGAACTACTCAGCCTTGGAGCCAGCTGAATATGGACTGAAACCTCCAGTAACCGGGAGCTAAACAAACCTTTCCTTCCCTCATTTTGAATGTCGGGTATTTGTTCCAGCAATGAGAGAAGAATGACTAAGACAGTAGCCTAAGATCAAGGCACCAGAAGATCTAGGGTCTGGCAAGGAGTGACTTCCTGGCTCACTGTGTGAAGAAGGGGTGAAGAGCTTACTTGGGGTCTTGTTTCCTCAGGGCACTAATCCCATTCCTAAGGGGGCTCTGCTCTTGTGACCTCATCACCCCTCACAACACCCCTCTCCAAATGCCATCTCATTGAGCATTCAATTTCACAGCATAGGAATTTAGAGAGGGACAAAAACGTTTAAGCTGTAGCACCTCCAAAATGAAACAAATATTTCCTGAGCAAGACTTTCTGTGCATGTACCAGGACTTGCTACGCTATGTAAGAAGCAGCTTGAGCTATTGATCAAAGCCATAGCTTCTGTCCCCTGGAATACTCTTAACCTCTGCCTTCCTCCAGGCATGGACCTGAGCCCTGACCCCAAGCCTGTCCTTGGCCAATCCAGCATTAACCCAGCAAAAGGCACCAAAGGGACTGGGCAAGTGCTGCTTCTGGGGACCGGCTGGAGCCTGCCTGTGACCTCTCTTCATCACATCCTACGCATGTCTCCTGCCCTCTTCTCTCCTGACGGCTCCTCTGGCCAAACTCAGTGAGAAGTCAGAAGGCATGGGACTCTTGCTGATGCCTTCAGGGCACAGAGCAGGGTGGCAGATGCAGGCAGTCAGTCAGAAGGGCAAAGCAGAGACTACCGGGCACAAGTGGTCTACTCAAGACCTTCAACTTACCCATAGAAAGGCTTGATGGAAAACAGGCACCTCGTGAGTTCCCATACAACTATAAAGTCCACCAGTAAAACGAATTTGTTGCCATTTTTCACTCCTTATGGATTTTCATAAGAGCCCACAGAGGCCAACAATTACCTCTAACTGCCGTTGTCACCAACATCTTAGAAGCACACAGTCCTTGCATGCATGTATCCAAACATGTTAAGTGGTCTTTTAACTACCTTTATCAAGACCTACTTTTATAGGGTCTTAATTATGTCCTAACTATTTACATTTTCCTTTATGACAGTGCCCTCTTAACCACATATAAAAGTGAAATTCTATATGTTTGTGATTGCAGTTAATTTTATCATTCCTATGCATTTAGTGATGGGACCGACTTTTTTCTCTCATTTTCTCATTTTATATGTCCTCATTTAGATATTTCTGTTCCCTTTGTTTGTAACACAACCTCTACCCTGTACGATGCTATGCACCTCAATAACTCTCTCCCTTCTCCTTTCCCATGGTACCCTGGTTTTAATCTGTTGTGAACTATTTTCTTCCATGACCAGTAGCTGTTCAAAGGCTTTACTGAAAGGTCCTTCGGCAATCAAGTTAGAGGTGTGTGTTCTCTTCTGTGACATGTCTTTTTTTCTTTTCTTTCCTTTCCTTTCTTTTTTCTTTCTTTTGTTCTTTCTTTCCTTTGTTTGATTTGAGACAGATTCTTGCTATGTAGTGCAAACTGGGATTGAACTCACGGCAACGCTCCTGCCTTGGCTTCCCAAGTGTTGGGCTTCCAGGTGTATGCCACCACGCCCAGCTGCGCAGTGTACCTGTAACTTGTTTTTAGAGATACAGTATAGATCCTACCCATTATCTTCAGCCTTGAATGCCCTGTCTTATATTTGTGATTAAGCCTCACTCAGATCCACCTACATCTGCTCCTTGGCCTGTATTTCTCCATGTGAGGGGTTAGTATTCTTAGCAGCTGAAAGTAATTTCAATTTCCATCATCCTTTACTCAGTAACAGAAGTCACTTGAGCGGTAATAATATGCATTTTCTTCTATAGTAACTAACAAAATTTCTTTCATTTTATGTATAAAAGAACATAGCCAAAAATATTTTTTTATTTTCCCTAGAACTGGACATAGTACCAAAACAAACAGCTCACCACAAACAGCTCTCCCACTCAGTAGAGTGGGAGAATGTGAACACTGCAGCTTCAGGGCCATGTGGCCCAGTGCTTGTGAGCCCGTGCTTCTGCTAGGACTCATGACCTTGAGCAAACACATGGATCCTCAGGCTTTCCTAAACACACGCACCTATTCTACAGCACATCCAGATGAAAAGATTCCCTTCCTAATTGGCAAATGGCATAGGAATTCCTACTTGATGGGAGGTGTCCCTGTTTGTTAGATGGGATATCATAGCGAAATGCCTGAGATGCAGCACATCAACGTACCATATGGTGGTTCCCATGGCAACTCAAGATCAAGGCAAAGGCTGGTGGAGCTGGACCAAAAGATGCAAATCAGGTGAAGCAGGAATCCAAAGACCTAAGATACTGATCTCCCCCTGCTTAGTGTTTTCTGTGTAACCATGTCTTCTACACATCATGTCAAGGACACAGGATTTGCAACCAGATGGATCTTGTCCCCATAATTTTCATGTGAATTTAGACAAGATCCCCAACCACTCACATCTTTTTTTTTTTTTTTTCTGTAAAATGGTTTTAGTGATACCTATATCTGGGTTATTTTAAAGATCACGTGAGATCATATACATAAAACAATATCTTGCCTGTCCTAAATAGGCTTTTAATATATAACAACGAGCTTTTTTATCTGATCCTTTTTTAAGCCCAAAGTCCTAGGCAAAAGAAATTCCAGAATTTTAGCTGTAATTTCAGGGTTGCCATTTTTTACTTCCCACACAGGAGCAAAGGACTTGCCTGGGACTGCCCTGCCTTCACCTGCACTAATCATTTATCCTCATGGGCTGAACGGCATCATTTTATCTTTATTTATCAAAAACCAACCCACAAAGAGATGGAGTATTGGCTCACCCAAGATCATCCAAACATTTGGATGCAGCTAGGGCTTGAGATTGATAACATGGCTCTGTTATCCACCGGCCCAAGGGACTCTTGACCATGGTCCAACTGACACTATGAGTTTTGTCATAAGACAAAGCTTCCTGGGAAGCTCATTAGCAGCATCCCTGCCCTGTGCCCATGAGATTATAGGAGCCCCTCCTCCTGAGTTGTGACCACCAAAACTGTCCCCAGATGCTGACACACCCACTGCTGGGAAGGGCAATCACACCCTAGTTGAGAACTACTATTACACACCAACCTTCATTGTTCTAAAGATTATTCTGGTCCTTAATCTTGACTTACGTAATATTAGTTTCCTCACTTTACTGATAACCAATCCAAGATGCAACATTCATCTCTTAGTCATGGCTAGGCAGTCACACCACCATTAGACGTCCACCCTGGACACCCGGATGAGGACCTCTAGCGTGAGGGCAGGACCCAAGCCTCTGTGTAACTTGAAGCTTCCAGGACAATTCTAGCATGTAGCTATGGTTCAGCTTGAAAAAACTCGAGGAATTCTTTTACGAATCAGCCCACAGAAGTGCTGATCTGGGATTATGACTCTGACAGCAATTACAGTTCACATGTGCTATCTATCCCCTTTGCCTGCGTCCCTTTCTCCAGATGTCCTTTCTCGCTCTGTGTCCCCTCTCAGTTCAGCTGCCTTAATGTTTCCTTTTTCATACCGTGCTCTCTCCTGTCTGTGTCCTCCCTACCATTCCCTGGAAACACGGTCCCTTCCTGTGCTGTTTTCAGACACTGCTGTGCTCCCTCTGCCTTCGGCTGCTGCCAGCCTAGGCACCAGGCAGCCTGGAAACCAGCTTCAGTCCCCCCAACATCTTCCCCACCCCCTGAAATCATGTTACGCTCACATACAAGTACACTGCGACCTTCAGTTTTGCCAGTCTCCCCTTGTTTCTTTCACAGACGCCACCAGACCCAACTTGCAAAAAAAGAGCTGGAGGTCTGTCCCTTAGCGCTCGCTGAGTTTGGCACATGAGGAAGAGTTTAAAGAATGCCTGCTGCATGAGGAAATGAACGCCTTGTCCCTGTTTCCTTATCTTCATCTTTTCCGCCCTCCCACAGATCTATGCGGTGGTCCTGTTTCTTCACTGCTTTCTGCCTGCATATTTCATTCACTGCCAAGCTGGCTTCCTCATCCAGAGCCATCTGCCCGCTGCTGGGGTGGTGGCTGGACTTGTTTGCCCTTCCTAGGGCTCCGGAGGACACCCAGGCAGCTATGGCGAGAGGTCACTCCCAGCTTTGAATCCCAAAGGAAGCTCTCAGCAGCAGACGTGGAGTTGCCGTGAGTTCCTGCAGGCTCAGATAGGCCTCTGTCTTCACCACGGTTCTCGGCTTGCGCCTTATGACCCCAGAGTGACCGTGAAGCCAGCGTGTCCCCTCTGTGCCCTGTGACAGAGGGTAACTCTATTTGTTTACTCTAAATGGACATACACCATTGTCTACAGGCCTCACTGAAAGAACCTAAGTTCTTCCTACAAATTTCAGAGAATTTTCTTGGATACACTGGAAATAGGCAGAAAACGATTTAACATACATCTTTTTCTTCCTATAATTTTTCAGTGCAAAGCACAGCACGCAAAAGGAGAAGGAATATGCCTATCTATACAGAGATTCCTCTTCACAGTGTAGAGACCCGGGTGGGAATGAACAGCGAGGCAGTCACTTCTGTACCATGGACAGGCGAATGGCCATGTCCCTTTTACTCTTGGTTTCACCCTGGCCTCTGACCACGTAACTATGAGGCTGGAGTCAGAATAAGACTCAGCCCTTCAATCTAAGGAAGTTCTCAAAAGCTTCACTTTCTGGAGCAATCTTCCCCCACCCCAGCTCTTCACAGATGTCAACAAGCTGTCCACGAGTTTAATGGCCCTTTAGTGCGCCAATGATTCTTTCCATGTGGAGGCACATTTCAGACTGGCCATGATACCATGTTTATTACTGTTTACTAATAATACTGAAAGGCCATGCCATGAAAACTCAAGTCTGCTGCCTATCACTGAAAGTAGACTTCTACCAGCTGACACCTTTGGCAGGACTGGTACCTCTACTCATGCTCGTTTCATTAGAAACCCTCGGGAATGAAGACATTTTTGGTTCAGACAGAGCTGGTGAAGGTGACTTGTGGTGATTTTTAAACAAGGGAACATTTATAAGAAAGGAGGAGAGAGAAAGATAAAATGGTGAGCAAAATCTTCCAAGTTTTTTTTTTTTTTCTGTTTAAATGGAAACTATTCTGTGAAGATTAGATAAATAAGAGCCTCAGTAAAATCAACAAAGAAATGAGCAATATATCAAATGGAAGTTTCTTCATTGTGTGGAGAAGTCACACAAGCTGCTGCATCAGATAGCAGCCAACCTCCCCAACAGATTTTCCCGAAGTTCATAAACCATAGCCTGCTAGGTATTCCAAACTGTAAACTACAGAACTGAAGTGACTGCTGCCCCCATTTCTATATTTATTCTTGGGGGTCTTTCCTCTCTGAAGCATGATTGTTTTGGTCACCCTAACCACATTGCAAGATTTTGCAACCAAAGCAGATAAACTGGCTGTTTTTGTGCAGATTTGCTCCGTACTAACCATGAACTGGCATTGAAATACTGCTTTCCCAGCATATTCCACACACTGCCACTTTCCAGAATAAAGTTCCGGTTATCACACGTGCATTTATAGATACATACACATGTGGTCATGTATAGACAAATAGGCTTTTATATAAAGAAACTCCATGTATATGAAAATGAGACCTTTATTTGCTTGTCTGACCTGTCAAAATATTAAAATTAGAAAATTCAGTCAAGTTCCTCAGATTTGCTTGAAAATATCTTTTAAACTTGCTGTGAATTTGATTCACTTTCTCAAGAGTCTTAAGACTTTTAAGCCAACCTTAGCTCCACAAACAAGCTGCCCTATGCTTAGGAATGAACTTAGAAAGGATTATAAAAATCATCCACAAAACTGAAAGTAGTAGAAATTAATCAGTGTAAACTTAGGGTAACAGGAAATTTAGGGCCGGCAAGATAGCTCAGCAGACTAAGCACCTGTTTAGGCAAGTGCAGGGACAGGAGTTTAATCCCCGGCACCACAAGCCACTCACCAAGACAGGGCATGGTGGTTCATGCCTGTAATCCCAACTCTGGGGAGGCTGAAAGCAGCAGGATCACTGTGAGTCCAACCTCATAGTGAGATCCTGCACCAAATACATTTAAAAAAAAAAATTAAAAGGAAATCATTTCTGAACAACTTCATTTCTCCTCTTTATTAAAAGAAGCAGGAATTAGATTTTCGTGATTTCCTAGGACTCTTTCAGCTCACTAACATAAATCTTATCTGAAGGAGCTGATGTCAACTTGCATGTGTCATGACAATGAGAATAACTGGGGGGGGGGGGCAGAAAATGTGCTCACCCTCCACATCCCCTCATGTTCTCCATGGAAACTTCCCTAATTCCTGTAGTTCCTCTTTTCTCCAGACTGAAACCATACACCTGCCCCTGGCTTATAATCTGTTTCCTTCCCTAGCAGGAATGATCTACTTAAGCATGTGTTACCACAAGACTTTATGCCACGAAATGTAACATCTGGGACATTTTCACCCTTATAAGGCAATGTCTGTCTCCTTGTACAAGTTGGGTAAGTATCTATTGTATCAACAAACTAATACTGTTCTTTAAAGTATGAAAATGTAGCTGCCGCCTGCATGGCCAGGTGTGGCCGTCGCCTACCATCCCTCACTGTGATAAGCAGCTGCAGTTCTGAGACCCCGAGAGGCAAAGAACCGGGCTGTCTTTGTAATCCTTTACAGAACTGTTTTGTTGTTCACAACATCCTTCCACATCTCAGCATCTCGGCAAATTAAATTCTACTTGTTCTACATGAACTGCCTGGGTCATCAGAGATCCTCGGCATGGGATCTATCACTAGAATAAGAAACACTCTGTGCTAAAAGGGATCCACTCTTTCTCATTCTTCACCCCTCCATCAGTTGCTCTTGCATTCATTGATGCCTTTGTTTCTTCATTAATTTTTACATAATTCAGGTTGCAGAACTGGATTAACCCTAACCCCCAACTCATAATGTGCCATTTTCCTGCTTTCATACATAGGCTCTATTTCATCTTAAAGGATTTTATTTTATTGCTGTTTTAATGATGCAATGGACCTCTTTGACCTGAACTCTCAGCTACAGATTAAATTGTTGGTGCTAATTTGCATCTATGTATTTTGTGCCTTTTCTCTCTCACATGGAGAAACACCGATTAAGATTTATCATCCCGTGATTTTTGTTCTACCTCCTATTTACATTCACAACAATTGTGAACTTCATAACCATACCAATAAAGTAAACTACTATTTACATAAAAAATAAATAGACAATTGGTTTTGTTGAGATAGTTAATGAGATCTGGTCTGCACTCACCAATCTCTGGTGGAGGTTTCTGGCCTGAGGAGGACACAGCCCCCCGTGTTGATTGGTCTTCTTGTCTGAAAGCCTCAGGCTGCGCCCCATGCCCAGAAGCATGATGGGAACCAGAAGTCTCTCACAGAGAGCATGCCCTCCTCTATGCCATCCCTGGTTTGTCTGCTTGGGTGGGTGACAAGTTCTTAAGGAGAACCCAACAAAAGCATGCATTTGTTTGTCATTTCAGTGGCTGGTCAGTAGCATCTTATTCACTTGGTCAATAGTACTTCCTCTTCCATTCCTTTTCCTATATTACCTCCCTGGAATGCTGTTCTCATGTACATAAAATTTAGCATACCAATGTAAAAAGATTACAACTCTGTATGAGTCTATTTCTGTTGAAATAGCAAAATACCTGAGGTTGAGGAATGTCCATTCAAAGAGACACGTTTAGCTCAAAATTCTGGAGAGCCAAGAGCACAGCCCCAGAATCAAGCTAGCCCTGGCAAAGACCTCGTGGAGATGTCACAGCAGCACCACGACGGGAGCACTGGAGAAATATCCAGAAATCAGGACAGAAGCCAGGCAGACCCAGGGCCCAGGCTACGTCTTGTGACAGCAGCTCACTGTCACAGACCTAAGCCTCCCAGAGAAGCCAGCACAAGCCCTCTGAGATGACACCGCACAGCCTAAGCGCCTTGCATGAGGCCCCCAGCTCTCACGATCCACCACTTGAGTAGCACCACACGGGGGACCGGGCTTCTTACAAAGTCACTTTGGGGAGCGAAATCCTTCAAATGAGAGCAAACCCGTAAGCCACACCAGCTTGTTCCACAGGATAGAAGCCAGTGTTTGAAGCAGGGACGAAGCAGATGCTGCACGTGGGGCTGAGGGTGGCGCCACAGCATCCTTCACCCCACCCTTTTCCTCGTGGATATGACCAGCTCAGGCCTGCCCCAGCTCCCATGGCTTCAGGGGTCTGGTCCCTGTCCTGCCTCATCCATCCCTGACTCCACTTTGTAATGGGTGCAAGGAGAGAGAAGGGGATGGGAAAAGGATGAGATGTGACATGCATATGTACCAATCCCCAGATACATGTGCTTACTATGTATCACAAACATACGTCACAGATTTGTTTCAAAACAAGGATGAGGTTCTGTCTCACTCCAGAAAGAATGGCTGCCAGCAAGAAACCCACCAACAAGAACACAGCAAGGCCATGGGAAAAAAGGAATGCTTCCCCATTGCTGGTGGGACTGTCAACTGACAAAACCACTAGAAACATCAGTACGGAGACTCCCCAAAAAGCTAAAAGTAGAAATTCCATCCAAGCCAGCTATGCCTTTCCAGGTAGCTTTCTGAAAGAGACATCATAGCCGTGATTCATACACACCCATGCTTATAGCAGCACAACTCGTGACAGCTAAATCTTGGAAACAGCCTGTACATCCATCAACAGGTGAATAGATTTAAAAAAATGTGGTGCTTAGGCACAATGGAGTACTACTCTGCCATAAAAAATGACTAAGTTCAACTCATACGCAGGAAAATGGGTACACCTAGAGGCCATGTTGCTAAATGAAGCAGCTCAAGGTTACAAACGCAAGCGCCACGTGATTGCTTCTTATCTGAAAGGTTCAACATATAAAGTACAAAATAAAAGATAAATAGGAAAAAAGAGAAAGAAGAAGGGTACCATAATCCATTCCAGACTATGTTCCTGGAAGTGTTCTCTGCTTTAGTCTGACTTACATGGTTTGTATTTTCTTTGGCTTACTCGCCTGATTTTTAATCTGCATATATGATAATAATTGTACAAGCCTTAGAAATGAAGGAATCTGATGCTGGAACAGTAAGAGAGGAGGAGGGAAAGGCAGGAATCGAAATGCATCATGCCCATGTGCCAACCCTACGGTGAATGGGTTCATTAAGTACTCGAATCGTGTACCAATAGAAGTTTTATATTAAAGCATATGAAAGCATCACTGTCCCCTGCGCCCGCAGGTCTCCAGATCTTCTCCAGAGAATAGGCAGACTCCACGCTGTTTCAGATATTATTTGGTGCTCTGTCTTCCTGGTGCAGCTATTTAATTTTTTCATAACGCTTACAAAAGAATAGCTACAAGGCCAAACAGTCTCGGAAAACGCATCTTGGTTCATTTCGGTCTCTGGCTTTACTTGAACGGCAGCCGGCTTAAAGGTACGCTGTCTCATGTGAGATCAGGCCTCGGGAGGCACTCTGTCTAAGGAGGACTTGGCCTGAGGCTGTTTTTAGGTGTGCCACCCGCAACCCCGCCTCTGCCACTCCCATCCTTTGAAAGTCCTTCCTCAAAGTAATGTCAATAGGCAGCCTGCACAGACAGCCCTCTCCGGCCCCTTATTTCCCAAGAATCCAATCGAGTGTACCTGACGCCTTGCCGCCTTCCTCTGGGAGACGGATTGGTTCCTTCCTTCGTCTTGTCCCAGCGAGCAAGGCTCATGGAAATGCTCCCACCTGCTAACGAACCCCCCTTCCCGGCTTCGCCTCCGTCCTGGTCGCCTTCCCTACCATAGTCAGGTTTTGCTTTACCAAATCTCCCACCAAGAAGAGGCCTTCTTAATCATCTCTCAGAATTCGTAACACATCTCAGGCACTGCCCGAAGAAATGACCGTGAAGATCCATTCGAAAGCATGGCTCGCTGTGAACCCTTCCGTTGCGTACCTTGACCCTCGTGGGCACCTTCGCTGATTTTACTGGCGCTCCGTTTCTAATGCGAGCGTCATACACACAGGAAGCATAAAATTCCCCTGTTAAATGCAGCCTTAATCTGCTCTTGTTTAACGCAGGCTTCTCCAACCTGCTGCCAGCTAGCTCGACCTCCACGCCCCTGGCGTCTGGCTGTCTGTCCTTCCAGCCTCCGCAGGTTGTGCGAGGCCTCCCAAGGCACCTGCAGGGCCCAGGCATCCGTGAAACCGGCCTGGATCCCCAGGGCTCGGATCGCTGCTGTGGGCCTGAGAAAGAGGCGCAGGCGGCAGTGCCAAGCAGCCGGTTTTTATTCTGCCATTTGCCAGAAGGGAAATTGCTAAAATGTTTTAGGGCCCCCTCAGGAGAATAAAAATGTCACACTGCCTTTAGCTTTTATCCCTCACTAAAAATCAATGTTTTCTAAAAGAGAGAAGCTTTTAATACTCTTAGAAGAACATCGCTTCAGACCCAGCTTACATTCATTAGGAACATACTTTGGGCCAGGGTTTTTAATAACTCCTGTCCCATAATGATTAGGAATGAATCATTGTCACCTCACAGTTGTGCAAACTGTGGCCAGAGAGTTCAGTGGCCTGCGCTGGTCACACAGAGGATGGGGCAAGAGTGGGACCAGCGCCTGGCTCCTGGGGCTCCACCTGGGGTGCCTCCATCATTTCATGTCTCTGTGTCTCACCACACTCTGATCATGGGTCTGCAGTGAGACAGAGTTCAGGCTACATTAGATAGACTGCCAAAGTCTTCTATGGAGCTGGCTTGATTTGCTCATCCTTCCAGTGAATGTTTATCAGGTGACAAGTGTGAGCCTGATGCTTTTTCAGGTGTCAAAGACAGAGCAGCAATCAAAACCACTCACCAAATAACAAGAAAAAGAGTCCCAAAGTAAAACATACAGTATTTTAGAGAGCATTAAGTACTGACAAAGAAAATACAGTGAGGGGAGAGAGATGGGTACAAGTTAGGAGGGTGATGTTGAAATTTTCAGCAGCATGACGACAGAGAGCCTCCTGGAACATGAAACTTCCTGAACCTTCCTGGTACTTCTGCGTGTGGCTGTCTCCTGGGTATTTGCTCTCTGCAATTGCTGTAGGGAAAGTCATGGGTTCATTTCTAGGAAATGCATTGTGAGAAATGACTCGCCATTCTGAGTCAATTGCTTCTTCACTCATGAGTCAACTCTTCTTCGTTTTGTGAATTAGGATACAACTAGGAATGGAAAGCTGGGAATGTGCTTTGGGCCATTCTTGGCCATCGAAAAAGCCACAGCGTGGGTGAGCACAAGGCGCAGGGTCCAAGCGTGCTACTCAGCTGTGATGAGCAGCCTCCTGCTGTGGTAACAAACACCCAGGTAGTTAACTTCCAAAAAGCTTCACTTTGGCTCACAGTGCTAGAGGTTCCAACCAAAGGACAGGTGGACCAAACGCTGCTCACTTCAGGATCAGGAAGCCAAATGGAGAGAAGAGACCAGGGTCCAAGTATCCCCTCAAGACGTACTCTTGATGACCCAGGGCTCTCCCAGGAGATTCCATCTCTTAACGGTTCGCCACTTCACCGTCATTCACCCTGGAGCAGCCTGTGATACGTGGGCTTCAACATACAATCAGCGGCCCAACCTCTGCACTAACTTCTACGCATTAGAAAAACCTGTCAGGTGAGAGCAGTGCCACTGATCATCTGGATCAAGAGCCCAACTCAGAAGCAGACCTGATGTGCCAGCGCTACACTAATGCACAAGTGCAGACGTTAATGCACGTGGGAGACACTCATCTTGATGACACGGTCATCTATCACACAAAGAAGTACAGATAACTGTCTGATCTTACTTGGTTAAGAAGGACAGTGAACACAGGGTTTGGGGTCGCAGATCGCCAGCACTAAGAAAATGTTTTTAATTTAAGGTAGAAAAAAGGTGCAGAGCTAATTCCTCAAATATCTTGCAACAAATATGACTCAGCGCAGGATTTTGAAGAGTACTATTTATGGGGGCACAGGTATAATTGTGAAATGAGTGCTTTTCATTAGCTTAAAAAAAATACAAAACCCAGCCAGGGATATAGCTCAGCTGCATAAGTGCCGGCCTGATAAGTGCAAGCTCCTGAGTTCGAACCCTGGTACCACAATAATAATAATAATAATAATAATAATAATAATAATAATACAAAACCCACCAGGGGTTGAGCTGAGACAACATATTGCCATTGTCGGTGAAGCAGTACCTTAGTTCATGCACTGACTTCTCTCCACCGTTCTGATCTCCGGTAGAATTGGTTGAGAACCCAGTCACATTTTCCCCTAGGACCAACATTGGACCCTAACCAATGAATTGGATTCAGTTCTCATCCAACTTGCTTTCCACCGAGAACCATGGAAAGAATCAAGTTTGTGAACCAAGACATCATTGGTCACATGACATGAAAATATGCAGGATGAGGAATGATACAGGAGATGCCAAACTGCTCCATGACAGCTAGTGTTGGCATCTAGCAGGATGCAGAGTTGCTATGGGTCCATGGTTTTCAAATCTTGCTCCAGATTTCCTGTGAGGTAGCCCCTGTGGTTCAGTGATGGCCAGAACTAAAGGGTAGACCTTCTGCCCCTGTGTTCACTGCCCTGAAACTCCAGGTACATTAACTTTATATCTTATGTATGAATTTATTTTTTAAAAGTACAATTGCTTAAGAAAGAGCTTAGTGACCAGGACTTTATAACTACCATATGTCTTTATTCTGATGCACTTGCATTTCTGAACCCATGGCCTGACTGATAATGCTAATTGCTAGTTTTCCATCATACTGGAAAAAAGAACAAGTATACATAACATAGCTAGGGCAGAAATAGACTCCATCCAAACTTAACATGCACTAGTGTTACAGTTTTTATATTGGAGCAACATATTCAAGAACCAAGAATACAGATTCTCTGAACCACACAGTGAGGATTCTACCCACAATGGGCACACTGAGAGTTATGTCTTCGTGATCCATATTGTTGGAATCAGCTCACTCAGCCTATGCTAACCATCCTGTTTGAAACTTTTTCAAATATGTACTTGTGGAGAAGATAAACCAACCATAGGGGTGTAAAAGGTTTTCAGTTTTCCTCTCATCATTTAGTTTCCATTTCAAGAATCTCTCTCTCTCTCTTTCTCTCTCTCTCTCTCTCTCTCTCTCTCTCTCTCTCTCTCTCTCTCTCTCAGCAACATCTCATTCCCCTGATTGCTGACAGAACTTCTTTGATCAACTCTTAATGAGCATCCCAGGGTGTGTGTGTGTGTGTGTATGTGTGTGTGTGTATTCATTCATGAACTCCAGTAAATGACACATATGCTTAAAACTCATTATTGGATCATAGAAGCCAATTCAGGCATAAATGATTATAGGAAAAATATCACTGTGATAGTAATTTTTCTGGAATAAATGAACAAGGCTATTGGAATGGCAATATGCAGTGGCTACATTGTATTCAAGGATTCAACCATGGATTCAGCCATCCACAGATCAAAATGATGTTTTGTAAAATTTCATCTGTACTCACCGTGTACACACTTCTTTTCCCTTGTCTCATTATTCCATAGACAATATGCATAACAGCTATTCACATGACATTTACATGGTCTTATATATTTTAGGAACACAAATAATTTAAAAATATAGAGAGAGGATGTACATAGGTTATACCCATGTGGTATGCTATTTATATAAGGCACTTGAGCATCCTGAAGCTTGGTGTCTGTAGAAAGACCAAGAGCAAATCCTCTATGGATAATGTGAGGTGATTACAGTTTCATGTTTTCTTATGTTTTAAAAGTCCTACAGGTAGGGCTGGGACTATAGCTCAGCAACAGTGTTTGCCAATCTTACTAGGTACAATCTATAATACCACATAGGAAAAATCTTACAGACAGCTATGCCTGTGTGACAACGGTGGCCATTAATCTCCATTGTGCCTAGCACCGTGACTCATCCAAACGACTGACACCGACAATAGTTCTACAAAGCACTGTACATGGTTCCAAAGTAAATCCTGAGGGGATTTGACTGACTTTGAGATACACAAAAGTTACATGTTTTGCTATACAGGTCTTGTTTAAACTTGCCCTTAACCACCCAGCAGAAAAGTTTAACCATGAGGCATAAATTGGAAAGCTAGATTAGAACGCTGAGCTGTAAAAGGCTTAAATCAACAGCTCCCAACATTGCCAGTTTTACCAATAACCCACTGTGATTACTGAACATTAGATTATGTATACAACTACTTTCTCTTAATTCAATGAGAAGAAATTTTTATATCAATAATGATTTGAAAAATTACAACGTCTATACCCTGTGCTCTATATAACTAATAGGAGGACAATATGCATTGTATCAAATATTGGAAATGTACTATTAACATGTTTTGAAACTATCACATTGTGATTTCTATTAAAAGTAATAAAAAAATAAATTTAGTTAAAAATAAGTAAATAAAAATAAGATGTGCCTAGGAGATTAGGAGAATGCACTCCTGGGTTTGTCTAGGCTGGTTGAGGACATGTGACCTCAGGCTCCTAGTCCCAGATCACTTCCTCTCCAGCAGTCTCCTTGCTTTTCTTCCTGGTCTCCATGAACTAAGCATCTCTGCTCCACCACAGACTTCTGTCATGGTATCCTGCCATGCACGGACCAAATCCTCTGAAAGCATGAGCCTAATAAACCTCTCTCGCTCACATAGTGGGTATTAGGTATTTTGTCCAAGCAGGGATAAGTTGATCATCAAAACTAAACATTCCATTCATTCACTTCTTAAATATTTTAGGTACTTATTATATGACAGGCACTGAGCCAGAAACTGAGTATTACTTTATTAAAATCTATGTTACTAAATATGTACTGGAATCTAAGTACTATGCTTAGTACTTTTCATACTTGATTGAACTTTCAAAGCACTGAGCTAAAAGTTATCATCTCTGGCTTTCAGATGAGGAAACAGAGACTATCAGTTTTAATACTTGGCTCTAGGAACCATAGCTCTTTATTAATGATGCTGGAATACTTCCAATCAAAACAGATTTTTCTGTCTTTACCAAAGAAACCTAATGGTCTTTGACTCCATATAGCTATTTGCTAGTGTTCACCAAAGGATCACAATGACATAGATTCCCACAGATTTTTCTTGAGACATATAGAAATTTTCGACCTTGAAAAACCTTACAGCTTTGCTGTTGAAACTAGTAGTCAGCTTGAGAAGATCCTGCCGCCAAAAGAAAATTCATCAATATCAAAAGGCAATTTTTCCCTAAGGAGAAAGGGAAAGCACAGAAAGGCACTCAGTGGGAAGGATGTTGAGCCATGACAGATGGCTCAAAGGGAAACATTTCAATGCCTAGGGCTAGCGTAGAAGCCCTATGGTTGGACAAATCTGCACTTAATGCTGTGTCTGTTCATAATTGATTACCTAACCTTAGCTAAGTCTCAATATCTTCTTTCATTGGTAATAAAAAATACTGACCTTGTAGGATTATTCCAGTTACTGAGAGGACCTGTAAATGGTCTATGCCATTCCAGAAGTAGTAGCCATTCTGGAGAGAAGTTTTGCTTTCCTGTGTCATAGATCATGTCAAAGTGACTAAAATAGTTGGACAAGGTTTAGTCGATGTGGTTATTTCAGCTATTTTAATGACATAACAAGTTGCTGCATGGTTTCCAGAACTGATTGCTGAGCCAATCACTGCATTCCTGGACAAGCCCAGAATAGAAGCAGGATTCATTCCTGCTGCTCCACGTGGGCTTTGGCTGCTTCACGTTCTTGGTAAGTGTCTTCACTACCTTAGGCCACTTTTACCACTCCTAAGTCCTCCAAGGTCACTTAGCCCCTTTCCTTACAGTAGGGCAACCTACAGACAACGCTAGAGGGCACATGGAAAGCTTAAGCTACTTTCATGAAAGTAGTTTCCACCTGCTTGTTTCCTGTCTAAAGCTTCCTGCCTTATGCTTTTTTGCAGCCCTGGAGTCAAATTTTCTTTACTTAGGGAACCTGTTGTGACCTGGAAGCTAATCAAGGAGAAGCACAGAGTTGTCAGACAGTTTGGGAATAGATCAGGTTGTGTCCAGTGGGTGTAGTGGGTTTAGGTCCTGGGGTAGTGAATGAAGTTCAGGCTTCCTGAAGATCTGTCAGAAGCAAACACACTGTGTGTACCAGGGGGCACCACGGCCCAAGAGCTCAACAGGGCTATTTTTTGTGTCTAGGAACTGTGAAATAGTCCTGCTGCACAAGTCTCAACACATGGATATAAATCCATCTCACCACTGGATAGAAATGCAAAGCACATGACTCTCCCATCTCACCACTGGCGATAAATGTGAAGGAAACAAGACCTGCATGTCACAGAGAACCTGCGCTCCCTTTCTCATGGCAGCTCTCGTCACGGGAGCCAGGATCTGGACTCAACCCAAGTGTTCATCGCCAGATAAATGAACAGAGAAACTGTAGGCTGGACGTGCATGAGGCGGTATGGTGAGCAGCCTGCCATCTGCACCAATGCAGGTTACCCTGGAGGACACCAGGTTAAGCACAATAAACCAAAGGACAAATACTACAGTGTCTCACCCATTTAAGGAGCCTTAAAAATCTGATGTCATAGATGTGGCAAGTAGAAGAATGTTTTCCAGAGGCTGTGCAAGATCAGAGAGAAGACAAAGGGGCAGGTTGTTGATGTGTACACAGTTCCAATCAGATAGCATGAATAAGCTCTGGCATTATACTAAGAGACTGGAGTTAATCATATTGTGCAATTTAACATGGGTAGAAGACAGAACTTTCAATGTTCTTCTCCACAAAAATGATGAATGTTAGAGGTGATAGATGCGCTGAATTCCCTGGTTTGATCACTATGCTGTGTATACATGCCTCAAGACTTCACACTGTCCCCATAAGTGTACAATCATGACATGTGGCCCCTGAAAGAGCAGTGGATGGATTCCCATCAGTCTCGGCTGCCCATCCCCATGGCAGGAACTTGCTCTCCCATGATCCTGCTCCAACTTGTGGGCACCAGCGCAGACAGCATGAAACCATCTCAGGATTCAGACCCAGGGTCCTGACCCGTGTGCTGCTCAGGCCCCATGTACTTCAGTCTTTCCATCATCTCAGAAGAGGGTCTTGACCACCTTTTCCACTGGGAAGGGAAATTCACCGAGCTCTTGGCTTAGCGCTGCTCTCAAGCACCCTACAGGGAAAAGAACTGTCAGATCAGAGTCCATGAGACGCACCCCGTCCTGCAGAAGCTTGGCTGTGCCTCAGCTTTGTACATCCATAGCTTTCTCTGTGAACGAGAATACACCCGGCTTAGTGGACTGCTTTGATGATAAAACAAAGAAGCAAAATACGGTTTCCAAGGTCCTCTGCTTAGTGCCAGGCATGTTGAAAGCACTCAGTAAATGTTGCTCATAGTTACTGTTATTACCATTGTGGTTGTTGACTTTTCCCACCTTAAAAACACACTCATTCATATGTTCAACACTAGGGGAATAGAGTAGTCAGTAAGAGAGGCAGGATTTTTTTTTTATAATGTTTGGTACAGAATCCCACTACACAGCTCAGCCTTGTAGTGATCCTCCTGTCTTCAGCTTCCCTGGTATTGGGATTACAGGCATGTGCCACCATGCCAGGTCGCAGTGCCAGGCTCACCATGTCCGGGGATGGGGGCAGAACCAGTGCAGCACGTGGTGCCAGGGATCAAACCTGGGCCCCTGTGCTTGCCTAAGCAGGTGCTTAGCCTGCTGAGCTATCTCACCAGCTGACAAGCAAAATCTTGAAATGGCTGAACTGACCTCCAAAAGTGGAGTTATGGCCAATATTAAGTGCAGCACTGAATGAGCAGCATAACTTCAGAAGGGGAGAGGCACTAGGAGAAAAGCTAAGGTGGTATACTGGAGGATGATTGCTTTGAAGTAGTATGATTGGGGCAGATTTCTCTGAGAAAATGGCCTTTGTCCTAAAAACTAAGTGAATGGTAACCAGGAGTCAAGTAGTGGGATTTATTTATAATTTTAAAAGAGAATTTTAGCTTCAGACTTACCATGAAGGCAAAAATAAAAGCCAAGGGCACTGTTAGAAAGCTGCAGCGCATTAACCCAGTGTGCAACGCTGGCAGAATGAGCAGGAGGCAATGCGCTCTCCTCCTTTCCAAGTTTTCATGAAGATAAAGTGAAACAACATAAACGCATTTAGGCTGCTCCTGGCATCGAATATATGCTCAAAATATTTAAATCTCTCCTTCCAACTCTGTATTCTAGCAGAGATCTCCATTTCCACAAAGAACTCTGGAAGGCAGATACAACGCATGTAACTGTGGATGCCAGAAACTTGAGTTCTCATCAACTGAGTGTTGATACAGCAACATTATAATAAGGCCGAGCAAATGCCAATTTCAGGCTGGTACATATTGTTTTGTGTTACCATTCTGTTAGATCTTCAAAAACTATTATGCTTCAACAGTGTAAACTCGTTTTTTAAAAAGTAGCATGGCGACCATAATGTGTTCTGAATTCACAATCCAGCGTCAGCATTCTCCCCGGGTCCAAAGAGAAGACTACAATCTTTCCAATTTAAAAATATCCCAGATTTGTCTTTCAATTAATGCTGAAGGCACAATCCGGCTGTGTTGAATTAAAGCTGCAGGCTTTGCTGCTATCAGCTAATGGATACTATAAAGAGACTGTTGTAAAATAAATTGAGGGAATACAATGTTAATTGTAATTCATATGAAGGATAAGAAATGTAATTGATGCTAGAGAGAGCCCTGGATCAGAATTTTCACAATGACTCAGAAATTAAAAAGCAGCATCAAGGAATGATTATGAATTTAGACCCTAAAGAAAGTTCTGGAAAAGATCTACCATTCTCTCATTTACCATCCTCTGTGTGATCTTGGGAGTGTCCTTTAACCTCTCTGAAATCAGTTTCCTCATGGTGAGATGCAAAATAGTGTCTCTTTTATCAGATCGTGGTAAAGATGACACATAGTTATAGTAACTTTTTCTCATTGCTGAGATAAAATACCCAATATCCAAAGCTAAAGGAGGAAAGGTTTATTTGGCTCACAGTTTATAGAGATTTTAGTCAGTAAGTGACTGACTCCAAAACAGGGTGCTGGCTCCTAGGCAGCTGCCATCACAGACAGACACCACAGAGGAGAAACAGTTCCAGGCAGGCAGGAGATAGCAAAGCAACCATGGGACCTGGGCTCTTTCTGCCCCTTATAGCTTCTCTGGCATTCACACACTTAGTCTTAGGGCCCTTGATTCTACCATTACACCATAAATAAATGCCAGAATCACACACTCCAAATCCAGTCACTTCTGAAAAAGCCCTGTCTATGAACACAAGAGGCTTTGGGGGAACATCTAGACACAAGCTATATCATTCTGCACCTGGACACCCCTCCAAATACCCATGTGCATCCCTTTATGCAAAAGGCATTTTGTCCATATTTAAAAGTTGCCACCATCCTAACAGTTTCATCATTGATGAAAAGTACATGTCCCAAATCTCCTCGGAGATTTTAGATTAAATTTTAGCTATGCATCCCTGTACAAACGAAAAGAAAGTTAAAGACTTCTAACACGCAATGGAACAAGGTAGACATTTCCATTCCAAAAGTTACAAACATGGAGACAGCAAGAAATAGGAGCAAAGCAAGATCAATGTCCAGCAGGGCAAGCATTCAACCCCCCAGTTTCATTTCCAGCACCCCCAGGAATCGGTGACAAGTCGTGAACTCCAAAGGGCTTGGAAGGCACCACCCCAAGGCACTGTGAAGGGTTGTGGCTCCCATGGCTTTTCTGGTTGGCTTTGCTCACTCCATGAGGCTTTCATTGAATGTCCCTGGCTTCTCCAGTTTTCTGGGGTCTCCACTGCATACTTGACTTCACACTCACAGCTTTACATGGAGCCCCTGCCGTGGCACACTGCCTGGCCTCCAAGGCTTTCTTTTGAAATCTGGACAGGAGCCTTCTTGACCCCAGAACTCATGCATTCTTCATGCTCCTAAAATGAGCACCTTGGGAGGATATCAAGGACTGAGGTCAGCAGGAGCAGTAGCCAGGTTTCCTTCTCTCCTGACTGTAGAGGTCCAGGATCTATGAAAAAATCTCAACAAATGGCTTTCCTATGCTGCCACCATTCAGGTGCTCTGGAACTATCTTCTCAAAAAAAAAAAAGTCTTTCACTTTTTCAATTTTTAGGCTTCATAGAGTAGAGTCCTGTGGCTTCTTGTGATTTCCTCAGCCCATGTTTTCTATCCTCATGTTCCCTCTCAACTACCAAGGTCTCCTCTGCTCTATCTTTGTAGTCCACCACTTTACTGGTGCTTCCTTTCTGGCCAAATTTGCAGCATTTTAAATAATTCTGTTGGGTTCTTTGCTATTGTTTCTCACCATAGGTACAGCTAAAAGCTCCCAACATGTCACCACCTCCACATTAGACTGCCTTAAAATTTTTTCTGCCCTTAATCTTAGTTTCAAGCAAGGTCTCTGAACATGAACAAAATGCAGACAAACTTTCTGCCAAGCATAACACACATTGTCTGGAGATCAATAGTTAATACAGTCTTTCTCAGCAAAATTCTCTTGGGTATGGTCTTTAGCAACAGAATTTCTATCAGTATTTTTGTCTTCTAGGCTATGACCTGAATATCTCCCGTCAAGTACACCCTCAGGCATTTCAGTTATAGTTTTTTTATCCAGCATCTCAAAACCTTTCCTTTTTTTCAGTACCGGTGATCAAACTCAGGACCTTGTGCTCACCAGGAAAGTGCTTATGCCACTGAGCTCTATCCCCATCCCTTCAAAACCTTTCCTAACTCTTCTCCTTCCCACAAGTCAGCTTCAAAAGCTACTAAACTACATGGTCAGAACAGTCACAACAACAACCCCACTCTTGGTACAAAGTTCTATCACAGTTACCTTTCCTTTCACTGCTGAGATGAAGTTCCCAAGCCCTAAAGTTAAGGGAGGAAAGTTTTATGTAGCTTGCATTTTGTAGAGGTTTCAATCTACAATCAACTGGCTCAAAGGCAAAGTGTCATGGAGGATAGGCATTGCAAAGGAGAAACAGTCATTGCAGGCAGAAGATAGCAAAGCGACCAGCAATCTACAGCTCCTTCTGTCCCTTATATCTCATGCAACAAACCCCTTAGAGCAGGCAGCACTCATGCTTTGAGTCCTGGTGCCATTGATTGTAGTAAATCGCTCCATGAATCAATCCCAGCACTGCAGACTCAATCCAGCCACCTCTGAAAAAGCCCCACATGTGACCATATGAGGCTCTGGGGATAAACACAAGCCCTAACACATGATCATCTAACTCAAGATTCGAGCATGATGTTGGCATGAAGTTGAAAGAAACATTAGTTGCTTTGATTATCTTCCAGTACCACAATCTCAGCTAAAGAAATAAGAGTTATTTATTCTAGAATAGAGATAGCTGAATGTATAATTTAGATATTGATGATGAAAAGAAAGGCTGCAATGCATCGAGTCTTCAAGAGTTAAGTATTGGATTTTTGTTTGGGAGGTTTTGTTTTTCAATTTTTGAGACAGTCTCACTGTGCAGTTCAGACTGGCCTTGAGCTCACTATGTATCCAAGGCTGGTTTTCAAGTCTCAGAGATCAACCTGCCTCAGCCTCTCAAGTGCTGGGATTACAGGTGTATGCCACCACCCCAACCCCTCATGGGAAAAATATTAAGCCAAGACTTTATGTTTACAAAGAAAACAAAAGCTGTTCCCTACATTGCAAAGCTAGCCTAGCACTCACAGTGGCCATGCTGTTCTCCTGCTAGAGAAAAAAAAAAATCACACAGAACATCCTCAGATTGGGGTTTTGAGACCATGACAAAGTGAGGCAAAGCCAAGCCACAGGGCATAACTTTGCTCAGCAAAGACCAGAGCAAGGACACTGCCACACTAGAACACCAGGTCGCTCTTTACTCCCTGACAGGAATGACTGCTGATTTACTAATTCTGTGCAGTCTCTACTCCCTCTTCAAAGATTTGATGAGGTAATCATACCATTGTCGTGCTATCTGAAAGAATTTAATGCAGAGTGAACCCTTCCTTCCCCAAATCACCCATCAAAAGCCCAGATCCTCAAACAGGCTCTTTCTAACACTCTCTTACTGTACACTGGACTGCACACTTGCCCACCGTATACATCACCATTGATACAAGAGATAAAATTCTAACTTGCTTAATTGTAAGTGTCCATTACCCAGTGGTCTTTGGGCAAAGTACATGTGCAACATATCCCATTTAAGCTTTAAACACCCCTATGTGACCTGCAACCCATGCTGAACAGCAAAGGAAACCTAGTTTTGGGTTGGTTAAGTAACTTCCCCAAGATCCCCTCCATAGCCAGTGGCAGAACACGAAAGCCCAGGCTCATAAACTTCGCAATTTCATTCTTGTCTTGAAATGTGGTCATAAGCACACATACGATGACTGAGCAAGACAAGCTGTCAAGAGATCATGGGGAGCTTAGGTGAGGACAGAGGTCTCCTGAACAGAAGAGATGATGCAGATACTAAAGAGGGAGTCTCATTCTCTCACCAATGAAAGAATTTTTTTCCAATTAAAATACAATTAAGAAGAGAACGTTTTGACTTTGGAAAACTTCATGGAACTTAGTAGGGCAGATTGAAAAAGAGGGAGATCTTACACCCTGGGATATCATTCCTTTGTGATTTGATTCAGAGATCATTGTCTGCAGCTGGGTGGCAGTGATATCAGCAACAGAGACACAGAGGGCATCATGGCCAGGGTGATCATTGAAGTGATTGGAAGCATTTGTCCCTGTATACAAAGAAGTGTAATTTTTTTTTTCACATTTCCAATTTATCTTAATTGAATAATATGTAATTTTGTTTTATTATTTTTTAGGCAGAAAGAGGATAACTGGCAAGTGAACATTTAATGGGGAAAATATATAGCTTGCACAATTTAAAAATAAAATCTAACAGTTTGCATGTTTAGCACCTTTCATGCAACAATCTGAGTGTTTTATAAAAATGATCATCACTCTATCCCTCCCTCCCTCACCACTTTAAAGAAGCCTCATCTCACAACTGCAAAAAGAGGCTAGTGGCCACATGACCAGCCACAAGTACCAGAGATGTGGGCCTGGCCTCCATGGCAGGGAGGGCTGGGGGATCTTGGGAACAGGAGCACAGTCACAGGGACTTGCCAATAGCTTGGGAAGCAAATCTCCCTCCAAACTGCTCTGTCTTTCATCTGTCTCCCCTCTGCCACTTTAACTCCTGTGTCCCCCTCGCTGGAGGTGTCACATCCTCTGTCCCCTGACTCGGGAAATCAATCACTGAGGTTTAGCTGATTCCTTTGAAGAGTCTTCAGGGGAAAGGAAGGAGAGAAGTTCAGGGGAAAAGGCAGGCTTTGAAAATCACATGCTCAAAGGAGGTATCTACAAGACAATCCAACTTTCACAGGCCCCATGGGCTGTATTTTAGCTAAACTCACGTGAAATTCATTCATTTTTTAAAAAATTAATATTACTCAGTTCTGTTTATCCAAGAAGGACTGTGCTAGAGGTATAGCAGTGAATGCAATGGAGTTGAATCCCTGCCCACATGGGGTTCGGGGGAGAGCGTCCTAGCCAGGGGAAAGTCAACAAACACAATAAGAAGCTGTAGCCTATTTAGAATGAGCAAAAAGAATGAGCTAAATGGAAAGAAACCAAGCAGAGAAAGGGTGTGGGGACCATCAAGGTTAGATTTTCTACCTGATATGGTCAGGAAAGGTCCCAGCAGGGCAATATTTGAGCAAAGATCTGAAGGCCAAGGTGATAGAGTCTTAAGGTGTCTGGGAAACGAAGAGTAGGGTGGAGAAGGTGTGAGGGAGAAGAGTAGCAGGCAGAGGGGAAACAGGAAATGGCTCAGCAGATCCTGGAGGACCCCCTGTGTCACACGTACAAAGACCTTGGTTCTTCTGCCTCTGATACAGAGCCTTTGAAGTTTTTGCAAACAGGCACACAACACATCATCTTCAAATCTGAAGGAATCTCCACAGTGTGTTAAGTGGATCTCGAAGGTGTTTCTGAAAAAACGGGACCAAAAATAGAGCAGCGAGTTGGAAATTCATTGCCAACATCTAGGTAAAAAGTGATGCGATGTGGGTCACAGAAGTGGAAGTAGGAAAAGCGTTAGGACTCCCAACTTATTTTGAATAAGAGAGTCAGACATATTTGCTGGTAGATTTGATGTGAACAATGAAAGGGGGTGAAGGTGACACCCAGTCTCTGGGCCTGGAAACTTGAAAAGATGAAATCATGTTCAACCAAGATATGAGAGACTGAAAGTGTGGACCATTTGGAAGCTTCGGTCAGCAGCCGACTCCTGGGCTGTTCCATATGAGACATCTCAGGGGAGATGTCCGAAGGGACTCTGGGCACACAAGTCTGGAGCTCATGGAGAAACTGCAGTTAGATAGAAATGTGAGAGCTGACAGCGCATTGCAGTTACAGGCAGAAAACTGTGTGAGATCACAAAGGGAGGGCTGGAGGTGACAAGAGGCGGATGGCATCCACTGGGGAGATGAAGGCAACCTGCAAAGAAGACAAGAAGAGTGATGGGGTAGGGGGGAGCCCAGGAATGCCGAGGATCCTGGAGTGAAGGGGAAAAGCAAATTAAAGAATAAAGTGATCACTAAATCTCACGCAGATCCTAATCAATCAGGCATAAACATTAAACATCAACCATGTGGGGTTCACTGACGATTTCAAGGAAAAAAGTCTTGGGATGCAGAACTCTTGGAGTGAAATGACCATATATTTGTATGGTTCCAGAAAAGGGGAGAAAATAATGATATGATAAAGAGAATTGTTGGCGCCACATCCTTAAATGGTGTGAAAGGTGTGGAATTGCTACCTACATGGGGTGGCTGTCCCCTGCGCAGTAACAGGACAGAAGGGAGAGCACAGCAGCGCAGGTGTGAGCAGGCTCCAGACGTGGCCGTGGTGGTGGCAGTGGCCCCTGGAAGCTCTCCGTTGATTGTTCCTACGCTTCTAGGAAAAATGGGACGCAAAGTCTCCACCAACGCAGAGGCGCTGGGATTTCAAGAAGAAAGGAAGAGATCTGAAACGTTTAGAGAAGCAGAGTAAAATGAACGAAGAAAAAGGAGCACGATTGCGAAGAAGGGTAGCTATTCACATAAAGTGTGCAGCCATAAATTCACCAAGAAGGCAGATTTTTATATTTGTGGGTGCATCGCAGCCACACACAGAGCAGAGGAACTGACGCAGAGCAGTCAGAGACCCGGATGTAACCAGGTGGGGCTGCCGCCCAGAGAAGCCCCGGATGTGAGTGAGGCAGAGAGCTGAGCACAGACGCTAGGTCCTGATTACAGTGCTTGTCCATGGCATTCGCCTAGGGAAGGGAGGCGCTGATCAGAGGGAAGGGTGAAGGGGAGGTGACAAATGGACGAGGTGCAGAAGGAAAGGTGTGCAGGGAAGAAGAAGGCGGAGGGATCCGTGGGTTGCCCCATCCCCAAAAGCGCAGGAGTGACAGCACCAGGCTCCTAGAAGGATTTGGAAGTAGTGGCCAGAGGCTGGGATGCTCGGACCTAGGATGTGGACAGGCGGCACAGAGCTTAGGCTCTAGTCTCGAGAACAAGGAGGGAAGTGAGTGGCTGACGTGGCTTAGAGGAATGGTACTAAAATGAGACCGCTGGAGAGAGAACTGAGGACCTGGGCGCCCAGGACGTTAGAGGTACATCTGGATATTCAACTGAGAGACCCTGAAAGAGAAGAGAGCAGCGTTGAGCCAGGAGTTGTCACCAGCAGTGAGCAGAAGCGAAGTCTACAGAGGACTGTGGGAGTCAGGGGGGCAACAAGTGACCAAATCTGAGCGGGGTCGGTTTTCTGGGGAGCAATGGTCTGAAAAAGAAAAGGGTGAGTTAGAAACCCACTTGCAGCTGTAGACTCAGAGGTATGAGAAGGGCGCATGAGGGGACGGCAGCAGAGTGTCCCAGGCTTTGGTGACTCCTGATGCATTACACCCATGCATATGCACATGCGCCAGCCCACAGACTCAGCCCGGACTCGCACTCATGCAGGTACACACGTTTACACACATGCGCACCCTGTGTCCCTGCACCCCACACATATGCATATGCATGCATGTGCACATACCTCTCACACACAAACACACCAGTACACAAAGAAAAGTACAGCCGAGTACAGATTACATGAGTGGTTATCATAGTATGTGTGACTCACCCCACTGAAAACAGAAAACAGGGCTCTTGGAGAAAAAAATTGTACATAGCATAAGAGGAAAAAGAATACTAAGAAAACCCTCTTTAGTAAAGTTTCTGATGAAGATGTCTCAAAATTAAAAAGACAAAATTGGCCAGTGAGACAGCTCAGCAGACTAAACACCTGCTTAGGCAAGTGTAGGGATTAGGGTTCAATCCCTGGAATCGCATGCAGAAGCAGCCTCTCCCTCAGGCTCGCTGAGCTGGTGACCGAGTCTGGGCATGGAGGTGCATGCCTATGATCCCAGCGCTGGGGAGGCTGAAAAGAGAATCACTATGAGACTGAGCTGTGTAGGGAGACCCTATACCAAACACATAAAAAAATAACAATAATTAAATTTTTAAAAATACTTCTTATGTGTTCAACTGTCCACCTTTTTCATTACTGAGGGCCCTTTTTGAGCACACCCATGCACTCCTGTCAGACCACTGGATTACCTGCCCTAAGTGTTCTGCAAGACTGGAAGGGTCCTGAGGAACTGCAGGATCACTCGGCTTGATGTGCTGGACAGGCTCCACGCAGAACTCACTGAAGTTTCCATAATGATTTCCTTAAACGTGGCAAGTTGACTTCAGTATTTAGCATTTCAAAATATAATACAAGATCAAAGTATTTTCAAAAGGGACAGAAAATAGTTTAGCCAAACAGTGTGTTTATTCATATGAAAATGAAACATAAATGAGATTATTTTATTAGTTATTATCACTAAATTTTGATCATTTCAAGGACTGATGCTGAGAAAGAAATGATCCAGATAAATATTTAAAAAATGTGCCCAACATGCAGCTTTTAGAACTGAAAAAAAACCTAGCTCATAATTGCCAGAAAAGCTATTTAAATCAGAAATACGAGATTAAAAATGCCAAAGGTGTAAACAACTTTAATCTGTTAATTTATTACACATGTCTCTCAGAGCCAAGTTTTATTTTAAGATTAGAGCTTGGATATTTTCACTGTTTCTGCAAATGAAACTAAAATTCTCTAAGCTCGGATGCGAGGCATGTTTCATCTTTCAGATGTCACTTCACCTCCTTTGAAACCAAATTGATTGCCACAATGTAAGCATTGCAAGCATATACATCTAGATCTTTCTAAAAGACATTCTTTTAAAGTCTAAAACGCAGAATGACAATTCCTACCCATGTCTGCACTCCATCAACGGCCAGTGTTGGGAGCAGACCGACTGTAGAAATCAGGCACTTTCTTATCACCAGAACAGCAAATGTGGCTTAGCTAATAGCGCCAATTCAGGAACACTTGCTGAAGAAAAGCATCCATTCCGCGCTATTTGGAGGAGGTGTGGACATATGTTATAGACCCTGTATTACACACCAGACTCAATTACCTTACAACCAAGATTCTCCCTTGGTTTCTGGACCTGCCTAATTCTGACAGCTAACTTAACCCACTGGCAATATAAAGGAACAATTGTAATAAAGATGGAGGCCCAGCCAGGTATCTGAAAGATGATTCACTACCAAAGGTAAGTGGATTTCAAACAGGTCTATGTTTTCCAACTTTCCAATATGGCTCTGCTAGTATAGTCCAAAGAAACACTGTTCTCTAGTTACACCACCATGAAATGTGACCTTTCCCTCCAGCTGGCACTTAGGTTTAGCTGTGATCATTAAAAAAGTACAGGTGTGCTGATGGTTCAAGCTAGCACAACGGTGGCTCGGTGCGCGGCTCGGTGGATGGTAAGGGGAAATTTACAGGAAGGCTTGCACAAAATTGAGCCCTTAATATAATCTTAATAATGGGAGCTCTTTCAGCTGAATATTGCCTCTCACTGCTGCACAATATTACGATTGAGTGGGAGCTTATATAAAACTGCATTTTGAGGATATTGTAGGATTTTAATGCACACAAAGTCCAAGTATTTGCTACAGGTCTGGCTCACTTAAGTTGGACCATGCCTTTTCTCCTGTAGCATGCAGGTCTCAGCAAACAAGGATTCACTGACCAGGTGACTGTTAAACAGAGGACAACTTCAAGTTGTCCTGGTAACCAGAAAGGATAGGAAAAGGCCAGTGGTAGCAAAGAGGACACAGATTTTGGTTCCACAGATGGCAGACTTGAGAGATGTCACAAAAGGCAACAGATTGACTTGGAGAAGCCTTTCTTCTCAGGGATGTCCAAGAAGCAGTGAGTAATCGGTCATCCACTCAGACATGCTGGGTGCCCCAGACTAGACTAACTCAAAGCCCTCTTCAAACTCTTAAGATTCTATTTCAGATCCCCAAGCAAGTATTTTACTGGCGTTGGTTTACAGACCCTTTCCTGACTTCACCATCTTTTCTCCCATCTATGAGCCTCTGTTCTTACCACTCCCTCTTGTGTTTCAACCCTCTTGCCCTGTCAAATATGAGCTTGTATGTAGGCCAATTCCTTCGCCTCCTGTGCTTTTCCCAGTCTTCACTGCGCTAATAATTTCAAGTAAAGGCAATTTCCTGTCAGTCTTGGTGGCACTCCACACCTTTCCTCCCATGGCCCTTTCTCTAAATTGAATCCTTTAGGTGGGGTACAGCATGTCCTTGTCATCGTCCTGTGTCCATCACTCACACAAGGCCACCAACCTAGCTATTCTCAGTGAATGTGTCTTAAATGAATTTCTTGTTAATGAACCCCCCCCCCCCCGCCAAAATCCACTGCAATTAGAAATAGTTGCACCAACAGTAGTTGACCCTACTGCATGGGTCTCAGGTCTATTTCCCATCCAACACTCAGGCACATAGTAGGGCGTCAGCATCATTTCCATCTGTAGGAAAGCTTGTGTGCCATTTTATCAGAAAAGAGATTCTTAGGGCTAGAGCAGGGAATTACCACTCACCAAGGTAGCACATCCAAAAAAGGCAACTAGAGACAGGTGAGTCCTTTCATACCAAAGGATTCTGGGCCTTTAGTCCACGACTTTGTGACTCTTTGGGCCATCATTTTATGACTCAAATTTCCTTTAAGATCAGGTGAACTGAATTTTAATAGTGTCCTGATGGTATCAGTCTAAAAAAAACCAAAAAAACAAAAAACAACTTGCCTCAGCTTTTGCCTCCAAAAAAACCTAAGAAGCTCCAATATTTTCAGTTTTTAAAAAGTTCCAAATGTTCATAATGTGCAAGCCGCCTTGCTTAGCCACTTCCTGAACCCTTCTACCAGGTCAAAAGAGGAATCTCCGTGAGTGAGTGGACATCAACCTGGGATCCTTAATTAAAAGAAGATAATTCAACCCACTGGCTCCCATGATATGAAATGAATCCATATATATTACTGGTTTAAGGAGCTCAAACAAATTAATTAGTGACTCAGTAACAGTCCGAGCTGTAATTTCCTTGTCTCCCATACTCTCTCGACTTCTACACTATCGCTGCTTTCTGACTGTTACATGAAAACTACCTTAGTTATTTGAAACTCAGCAGGAATAGATGGTCGGTAAGAAAAATCAGATGACCCTGGCTTGTAGTCCTTCTCTACTGCTTCATGACTGGAGTACAGACACGTCTACAGGTAGAAATCGGACGAGCCTCCAGCCATCTCCCACATCCGGGAACTCTAGTCTCGCTCCCCCCACCCCCCAAATCCTCCTGCTCACCCACTATGCTCCTGTCTGTATCCTCTGCCTCTTCACTTCCCCCTTGACTGTGGCTTGCCTGCATCATGTTTCTCAATGTGCCCCACCCGCAGGCAGCACCTGAGGAGTTTGTAAAGCCCAGGTTCTAATTCAGCAGGTCAGACTGAGACCTGCAAGCCTGCTCTTCTAAACCTCTCAGGGACCACTGCCGCAGCCACTCCATGGACTATCAGCAGCCTGGTCTTGGGCTGGAACTCAACGCAGGAGCCACCCATCTCAGCAGCATCAGCATGCCTGAAAGTTTGTGAAATATGAAGCAAATGTTTAACTGTATGGAATTTTTTGAGGAAGGGCTTCTCACATCTGTGGAAATCTCAAAGGAACCACTGGCCACAGCTGACACCGGCCACCCGTGGCTGTGCCCAGCTGCTTGTGTCTCTCTCCCACCAGCTGCTCCTGCAATCTCACCAGCAATGGCTTCTCTGCACCCAACCATACTTCCATTACTCAAGGTACCTGGTAAGCTGAACATACTCATTTGAAGAGACCTCAAAAACCAGAAAGAAAAGAGAGTAGAGGCCTAAGATCAATGATTCAGAGACAGGAATTAACCCAGCATGATGTTAGACAAACAACTGATTGGGGAAAGGAAAAAGTCCTACGTAAATCGGTTATGGTGGCACACCCCTGTAATCCCAGCTGAGGATTACAGGGAGGCTGAGGCTGGAGTACTGTCTGGAGTTTGAGGCCAGCCTGTTGTGCATAGTGAATGCAAGGCCATCTTGAATTACAAAGCAAGACCCTGCTGTAACGCAAAACAAGACAAAATGAAATGTTTTAGCTTGGAATATTAGTTCTATCTTCACCTTTCACTATGACCTTGTTTGTATGGGCCTCTCTGTATTCCCTTAGGAATAAGACTTACTGGCAAGCTCCGTGTGACAATAAAATAAGAACAAAATTCCCTCTGCATAGTGTTTATGGGAGTATTTACCTGTTTCTCACTTTTTTTTTTTTTTACCATAGAAGAAGATGAAAGGTAAGTTAAAAAAATAACTTAAGATCAAATAAATTAAGATCATACTTAAAGAAGTATCTTTCTAGGATTGGGTTCAGAATAAGAGAAGTATTTTTGGAAGACAACTAGGTAGTTTTTTGGATAGTGTCTTCTTTCTATTTTTTCTTCTAAAACAGGCTAGAGGTAAAAGTGTTGGAGGAATTTTTGTACTGTACTTCAATTTTTTTTGATTTGAGGAAATTGTGTTATAAAATGTTTGCTATCCAAGAACTCTGAGCAAATGTGTATCCAATTTTAATATAACCCTAAAGAACTGTTTTGGAAAGTTGAGAGTAGTTATTAACAGACTCTGGGTGGGAAGAAATATTCTCTAGGGATAAACTGATTTCTCCTGGGAAGAGTTGAGTTTAGAATTCCCAGTCAGAAACCTTCCTTATGTGAAACAAGAAAAAGGCCACTAGATTCCTTGTCATGCAAACAGGTTGGCCTCCCCAGGACACTGTCCATGTGTTGCTGGTCACTGTAGAAATAATGTAAAACATCCCTCGATTCATACCCAGTGTGATATCACACCTTCATTTATTTGCCTCAGGAGGTGAGGCACTGAAGAGATTTTCTTGGTCCCAACATGGGCTTTCAAAGGCGAACTATTGTATCACATGCTATTTTAAAAAAAAAATGCTGGAAGAATTTGGGAAAAAGGCAATCGCTTTGGATCAATTCGTCAAACAATGAGAGTTCAAAGCTCTAGCTATCTCTTTTCCTAAAACACTTCATTATCCCTCAAGGATAAAGTTTTCCACTTCTGATAAGGTCTTTGTCCAATCCAAATCACAAGCCAAAGAAGTCTTGAGGGGAAAATGTGTTTACATGTTTTTCCATGTAATATCTTTAAAGAAATATAAAGGAAGAAAGAACTGATCCTAGGCATATTATCGAGAAGTAAAAAAGAAAAAAACCGTAAGATAGTTTCTCTCCATTCTCCTAAGACAATCTGTCTCTGAGAAAATTGAACCAAAACTCAAGATCCTACCTTGCAAAACAATGTTTATGCCAGAGAGTTGTTCTCCTTCCTCTAGTATGAAGCTCATCTGTGGAGCCATTCTTTATGCCCCCAAGATTCACATTAAAGCCAGTTTAAAAATAATTTGCCATTTACATATGTTTTTACTAGATTGAACGTCAAAAGCTCTCAACCCTTACACTCCCGGCAACAAAAGACAGAACCACATTATACTGGGAGTTTTCTTCAGCAAGATACAGCTCTGGGCCTCAAAACGAGATCTATTTCTCCTGGTGAAGGGTTAAAAGAGGACACCCAACCACCCTCTGGAAGTCATTAAGTTACAAAGCCCCAAGAAGATAAAAGTTTCCATTTTCTAAAATGTAAATCAAAAACATATTCATTAGTATTGCAAAACAAACATGCAAATCTTCACCACTTGAAAAGCTCGGCTAAATATGTACAAGAGCTAAACCCAAAGATACATCTGGTCCTCGGTTACAGAACTTGCTTTTTTGGTTTTATCTAAAGAGTTTGTCTGTCTTCCATGGTTGGCTTCTTGGATTACTGCAATTCATAATAAGCCTTTTAGCTAAGGATGAAATAAACAAAGATAAAGTCTATGTCCTAGTTTTAAATGGTCCAGATGGGATGATTTTTCCATATGTTTAGCACACCCACTGTTTATTAATCATTGCGAGCAGAGCTTGGAGGATTACTGGGTTTATTGCCTGGGAAAGGGCTGAAATTTACAGTTTGTATAATCTCTGCACACCTTTTGAATCTTCTTCCCTCTCTACATCCTTCTCTGTGCTTAATTCAAGTTAGGTATGAGTCCAAATCTGGGTGAGTGTATGTGTTATGTGTGTGTGTGTGTGTGTGATATTATAGGGTCAAGACTCACAGCCAACTGATCAAGGGGAGGCTTTTGTGCCCAAATTTGGATAAAATATCAGTCTTAAGGAATGTGTTACATCATAACAATGATAGTGTGGGTAAAACTGGCAATACTTGACTCACTACCCGGTACAGTGATTTACTTGGTGTCTGGAAATCTGTTTTTCATATGATGTTTGTTTCTCATAAACAGTTTCAATGGGGAGAGTCTGGGGTCGAGATAACAGTTGTACCATTCCTCCTTGCAGAGCATCGGTGGGACTTGCCAGGAAAGAAGGCTTTCTTATCTCCAGCTGTTCCCAAGCTCTGCTGACTGCTTCCCATCCGTGTGCTGAATCAACCTTTGCAACCTGACCGTCGGCTGCTCAGTGTCGTTGTCATTTCAACCTATCCCAAGTGAGGTGAAGTCACAGTAGGCATGAGGAACAGTGTGGGGAAGAGAAAGGAGGAGAAAGACGAGGTCAGAGGATCCAGGGTAACCACCAAGAGGGGGAGAACTAGAATTTCTGACTTAAAGAAGCAACAAAGATACGTTCACTTTTTCCTGTCATCTTTGAAGTGGCAACGCTCTTAGATCATGTAGGTGGCCTTCATTTCCATAAGGGAATCAAGCACTCACCAGCATATTTTCCTTGAAGAATGGTTGAAATAGCAGCGTGGGGGGTAAGAAGGAAAACCTCCGTCTTTTTATATCACAATCACAAAGCCTCCCCGTGGCTCCCACGGAATGTGACAGAAGGCTTCCATATTTGGAACACCCCCTAAAACTTGGAAGGAGAAAAAAGAGGGGGGGGGGGTATTCTTTAAATTTTCTTTTAATAGAATTGGTTAAGACAGTTAATGTAGAAAATGTTCTATTAATCATAGATGCTTTTTATAGTGTTTCTACATGGGGTTTGAGATGTGGTTTTCTATCTTCTGCGAAGAGAAGAATGGAAGACTGCTGTAAAGCAAGCGAGCAGACAGCTGCGGGCTCTAAAAACTGAATATTCAGTCATTCTACAAAGGCTTTGAAATCACTCTGCTGGAGTCTTGTGTATAATAATTAAACTCTGAACAAGTGTCTTTTATGATATCCTACTCTATGCAGTGGGCCTATAACACTTGCCCTGTGCAATAAAATATAGAAATAATGCTCAGAAACTGGGATTTTTTTTCAAGTTTGTTACCTGAAAGAGCAGCATTATGACCATTATGATGGAAATGACCTCACTTGATCATAGGACGTCAATTCGGTGACCCAGACCATCACCAGATATTCTGGGAAATCAGCACAAAGAAGCTCCTTCAGGTATCTCAGCTTAGATCTGATGCCCAGGATCTAAGTGCTCAACTCCTCCGAGGTGATGAACTAAAAGCTCTCTTTCCTGTCGGAGTTTTTTTAAAAGCTACTGTGACTAAATACAAAAGAAAAATATTGTTCCTTTTGGGAGTCTGATGAATATAGAGCATATCTCAGAAGAAAGAGAGGACTTCTGAATTACAGAGCCACCTTCCGAGCATTTCTTACAGCGGAAATGAAAGGACAAATTCTAGAATGCCAATATCAAGCAATCTTTAAAAGACTCTCCAGTGCTCACAGTAAGTGGCTAAGCTTTAAGGTGTGGCAGGAAATCACGGAGAAGATGAGTCTCTTTCTGGAAAGCAATGACCTATCCAAGCTTTCATTTAGGCAAAGGGAAATTTTATCACTGATTAGCAAATACTTTGAAAATTTAACCAATCTTCACGAGTAATCTCTCTATACAGCTTCTTTTCTTAAAGTAATTGCTTACATAAATAGTTCTCACTCAGAAAATCTGGGTAATCAGAATAACTCAGCATTTTTCTTGCTGGAAAAAATAGCTAAACCCAGAGATTATTCAAGCAAGAAGAAACAGAGAATGATTGGGCAGTGCCTGAGCAACTGTATTAAAATGCCATTAGTGGGCTGGGGAGAAAGGTTGGTGGTCTAAGTGTCTGCCTGGCAAGTGCAAGAACCCAGGTTCAGTCTCCAGTACCACATGCTCTCCAGCCCCAGGATCCCAGGCATGCCTCGCTGGCCACCGAAACCAGGCGTGGTGGCATGCACCTGTAATCCCAGTACTGGGAAGGCTGAGATAGAAAGATCACTATAAGTCTGAGCTGCCTATCAAGACCCTGTACCAAATAAGTAAATAAAAGGTATTTTTTTAAAAAATTGAAAGTATGCCATTGGCAATGAACTTGAGGATCTGCTCCACAAAACTTAGAATCCCATCTCAATTTATGCTAATAGATACCCTGAATCTCCCTGTGGTTCAAAACCTTTTAGTTTACAAGTCTCATCCACTTTCCCTTTGAGATGTGTACTCTCCTATCCAGTTATTTTTTTCAGTCCCCCATTGTGCCCTTGCAATTCCAGCTCTTTCCATTGACCCAGATTATTGCAAGAGCCCCAGAGGTTACCAGTATTCATTCCTAGTTCCATCCCAATCCTCTGTGCTGTGGATCACTACGAAAATAGTCCCTCTGTGCCCCCCAAAAATAATAAATTCATTCAGTCCCAGTCTTGCTCCAAAGTGACCAAACATGTTCCATGAACCATAGGAAGAGGACCCTCTACAGGTGGGGGTAATCTCGCCCACTACCCCATCTTTCAGCCTCACTGCCCTCCCTCACACCACATCAATCTCCAATGCTTGGTCTCCTCTTTCCCTTCTCTCTGCCTCACCAAACCCTCACCCATCAGGTCTGGTTCAGGTCCGCTCTGCTGCACAAGGACCGCTACCCCTGCCCATGTCCTTACCAGGGTCTCCCCTCTCTGGACGATGAACAGTCTGATTCACTGTACTATAAATGTAAACACATAGCCAAGCAAGGTCTTTATCACTAGTAGTAGTACCATGCATACGCTTTTAGCTAAGTGCTCCTGGACAACAAGGATGACTTCTCCAGTGCATAGTAACCACTACACTGAGTACCTAGCAGATGTATATTAGGCACTTTTCTCTACATTTCCTTGAAAATACGAACTCTATGGATGCACTTCTCACACGGTGCCTGGTAAAATGAGTAAGTCATGTGATTCTCTGGGCTCCAGCACCTCATTCGACATTCAGGGCCAATTGTGTCCATGCCTCGTAGTCAATGGTCAGATATGGGATTCTAGTAGATGAAAATATTCTCAGTTCCGAACCAGTTTTTTTTCATGGCACCCAAAATAATGTCTGTGGCACTTTGTTATCTCACCGTGATTTTTCCACAGCGACTCCCAAGAGTCCCAGGCACTTATTAGAGTTTCTGAGGGAAGAGTCTTTAACTCAGTTTCTGAGCGCTCACCTTTGTCACATGAAGTTCCTGACGGGGTCTATGTTTCCACACTTGCCATGGTTTAGTTAAATTTGAGTAGAAAAATGACTTTCCTCAAACCACATCAACTGCTTTTTGCCATTATAGAGGTTATGTTCTGGTCTTGAAAGAACCGCAAGCCCCTGTCCCAACAGAAGAACATCTATCTCACTGGCATGGTCATTCTGCTTCATGACTGGGAACGCAAGAGGAACGCGGAAGCTCAAGCTCTTCCTGAATTTATATGGCAATCAGTGGCCTGCATGGTCCTGATGTACGACTGCACAAGACACATTATCTAGATAAGCCCTGCCCTGCAATTTACTGAAATCTTTCAGAATAGGGAAAAAGTGTGGATGCCAACTGAAATGAGAAATTATAAAGCCAAACTTGGCCCAGTAGAGAAATATATTTTATCCTGCCACATTTTTACATTTGCATACATGGCACCCTTCAAAGCCAGGAGTTTATATTTTCCCACCAAGGCTCAGCATGTGCGAAAAATGCTTTCCAAGAAATGAAGACTGGCTAAGATGCAAATGCAAATGTGGGTTTGTGGGCAAACATGTTCAGGATAACCTGAGCTGAGATCTTCCCTCCAGAGCCTGGATGAGCTTGGTAACAACCCAAGGCTTCTCCAGATAAGGACTTGGAAGCATTAGTCCAAACCTAATTCAACTTAATGAACTCAAAGTTCAGAAAACCATGGTACCAGAGGAGAATCACTCGAAAAGCAAACTCATATGTTCCATAAAGAATACTGTATAATATAAACCTCGGGAAAGCAAGGTTGCATAGGAGATAATATGCTGAAGGCCAGGCATTATCTGCTACTTCACTCTCCCATCAGAGGATGATCCCCATGGCCACACACGCACACAAAAATTCTAAAGCCTCTCATTCCATGACTACTCTCTTTTCCTTGGAAAGGAAACAATGGGAGAATTTTCTAGCAACTTCTGACTCAACAAGGATTTTCGAAGTGAAGATATACGTTGAAGGTCTTTTGTTGCCGGGGACGGCCAGACTCCATTTCTGCTTTGTCTCCATAGCGTCTTAAACAAGCTTTGCCGTAGGTTCTCCTACATGACCTCTAGCAGCCTTGACCAATGTAGCACATATAAGAATGAAAGGCAGTGTCCTCCAAGAGCTGGAGCACACGGAGGAATCGTGACCCGTTGCTACAGTAGGTTCCATCTTTGCACGCCTTGGGGCCAGGGCTATGTGATCTCATCTCTGAGCAATGGAAGGTGATTTGTGCTCAGTGGCACTGACTCCTTTTCTTGAAAACAAAAGAAAAAAAAGATGTCCAGGAGAGATTACGTGGAGATCTGAAATTTAGCATATGGTTATTTGCCTACATGTGGCCTAAGTCTGTGTGGTGGAAACTGCCAAGGTTCTTCAGTGGTTCCCAGGAAACTCCCAGCTTTGGCTCCACCGCCCTTAATTTTCTGTATCACTCTAATTGTTTCGATGAGATGCCGCATGGTGAACACCCAGGCACTGGTAAGCCAGAAACCCTGCCAACCTGTGTTTGGCAACTAAACAAGAAAGACAGCAATATGCCCTGCTGCCAGCAGAAGGTCTTTCCAGTGGTCACTTTGTTCTTTAACTCTTTTGCAAATAGCATTTTATTTGGAACCTCTGCTGTTGCAGAATATGAAATATGACAAAAGCTGTCACTAGAGAGTGGCATTGTTCCCCCAGCCCAGGGTCCTAGGAAGCAAACCAACTTCTCTGTGGTGTGGTACACTGCCAAATCATGACAGGACAGTCAAAATCCTGGGTGAAGGTAGAGCTCATAAAACTGTTCTTCGCTTTATCACGATGAGGTTTCAGATGCTCAGATTTCGAGCATTTGCTTTGATTTTTATTTTTCTTAGTCCAGCAGAAATAAGTCTCCCATGTTTTGCTTTAGGTGTTAATTATGGTGAGGGGTTGACACTTCAAGTCAATTAAGGCAAAACCTTTTAGCAAATAGGAGCTCTTTATTAAGTACTTACTGCGTGCGAAGTACCAAGTTAGATGCTCACAGGTCACAAAGCAGTGGAGAAATGGCCTCTCTCTGAGTTTCTCAATCAGCTGATAAATGCAAGTCAAATGTCAAAACGTGGCCTAACAAATCAGTGGTTTTTTGTTTGTTTTCGTTTTGTTTTGTTTTGTGGGACTAGGGCTTGAACTCACGACCTTGCACTTCCCAAGCAAGCACTTGTGCCACAGAGTTATCTCCCCGGCCCCCCAAGTCAGTGTTTTAGGAGGCAGAAAAGTGCCCGGGTCAGCTAAGAATGCCTGAAGAAAACATGAGGCTTGAGCCAAACCTGAATAGGAAGGAGCTCGAACCAGCGGCAAAAGCGAGGCAGATCTTCGCAGCAACAGAGCACAAGCGGGAAGTGACCCCTGCTGACTCAGACAACGTTGTAGTTAGAGCTTAATCATATTTTCCCTTTCCCCAGATCTAACTGAAAACTATTTTAATATTTTTACTGATTGATGCCACCACAAAGAGAAGTTACTTTTGGATACTCAACAATCGAAGTGGACCCAGACGGATTAAGATGGGACAGCTGTGCAGATACTGACGAGAAGAGTGCAAAAGAGAAAAAAGTGCACACGGGTAATGAGTAATCAGGAGGACCACAGAAACTGAGAGCCTTGCTGGACTTCTGTTCTCAAGCCGAGGCTCTTTGGGACCCATGTGGAAGGGTAAATGTGGGCATCACCATGGCTACCGATGATGTCATCTCTTTGGAGATCAAACCTGGGCCACTGAGCTCTGCAGATGCTACAGTGAGTGACATGTCTGACTTTAGATAGCGCATGTTAAAGTGAAATGACAGAAGTCACGTTTCGTGCTAATCAAAACGTGGACATAGGTAGGCTGTTTTTTCTCCAGCATTAAGTGGCATAGAAGAGACCATGGCCAAAACAACTTTTAAAAGTATCTCTTTCTAACCTTACTTCTTAGATCTCCATCTTGGATCATCACTCTGCACTTGGCTTGTTGGCCTACTCCATCAGCGCCATCCCTAGGCCCAGAGAAATGAGCCAGAGGGAGCAAGGGCTTCCTTTTCCAGAAGGGTCCCCAACGCATCATTCCTTCAGTTGTTCTGTAAAAAGAGTGGAGTCCACCAAGTAGGATCAAGCAAAGAAAATCCCAGTGGACTGACCTTCACTCGTTGACAAGCTAACCCGAGGTCATGAATTAGTGGCATGTTGCCAGAGTGGCATTAGCTTCGAGAGAATGTAGAGGCAATGGAGTTCCTGTCTGTCTCTCCAAGCAATAACAAGTCACAATAGAAATTATCCAGTGTTCTAAGGGGTAATTGAGCTAGTCAGAAATTAAAAGAACTATGCGTACACAGCCTAATGAGGAGATTTATTAGGGAGAAAGGCAGATTTATTAGGGGAAATACACAGCTGAAGAGGGAATTATTGAGCCAGCAAAGAAACGATGGAAAAGATTACCCAACACCATTCCAAGGCTTCCCATTGACTCTTAGGCAGCTCTCTTTGTCTCCCAAAGGCATACGCTATTGAAAGCCTGGTTTGGGGTGCTTGAGTTCTTTCTTTCATAAGAGAACTTATAGATCCCCAGCCTCTCATGGCTACCCATCAAAATGTGGGTCCTGTCCAACACTGGAGAGTCCAAAGCAACACAGAAACTGATTCCCTCTCACCTCCATAGGCTGGCACTCATCTGACCGCTCTGAGTTGCCATCTGTGTCTTTAATGAACACATTCGTGACCTCTGTGTTTTACTTTCCTGGCACATGTAGAAGCCTGGCATTATCCAATTTCCGATCCCCCAAATCTTTATTAAACAGCAACAGAGTGTAGTCCTGGAGCTGCAATCACAGATCGGCCTGTTCTCTGCTTTCCTGACACTCGTTAGGACGGACACCATTAAGACAATGGCGACCCCAGAGCTGTGGGCTTCCCACTGGAGGTGGAAGAGGTGAACTTAGATCAACATAGGGGAGAAACAGCTCAACGAATCGCGACAGGAATGAGCCAAGATAAAGGGGAGGTGGAGTCCTTTAGAACAATACACAAGTAGGATTATCTTGTGAGATAAGTGAGTCAGAGAGGTAGAGGCAAGGGGGCATCTGGCAGGAGGTGCCCAGGCAGAATCCCAGTCCTGTGTAGGCTCTGGGTGACTTTCCCACAGGTGTTCCCCGGCTGCCACTGGGAAATGAGTGGCTGCTGGGAGGCAGCCAGGAAGAATGTTCTGCTTTGTCTCTGCGGCCACACCCGAACCCACAACTGGAGAACTCCCAGGCAGAGATGCCAAGCTCACACAAAGGATAAAGCAGCAGATATGGCAGGAGGGTGCCAGAGAGAGAAGCAAAGGCTGTCAGGAAGTTGGAGCCAGGTCAGTCTTTAGCAAGACGTGGCAACGCCTAGTCCAGAGCTTCAGGGAGTATCTGCTCTCAAGGAGGAGAGCCCATCCCTAAACTGCCTTGCAAGACCGGAGGAACACGTAGGCAGCTGACTGGGGTCATGGGTAGATCACAGAGACCCTCAGAAATCTTGGAAAGCAACTATCTGGCCTTGTAAATGTGCTTCTAAAACCATTGCATTTCCCAAATGCACTGCTGACCCTAAATGTAGATGGAGCTCAGCTGTATAAATGAGGCATTCTCACAAGATTCTGGCTCAAAAAGAAAGAAAAGAAAAAATAAATAAATGACATAATCTCAACTCTGCCACTGTTGTCCAGAAGGCAGAGGACCTTTGCCAAATACTCATGGCAAAAGTACATTGTGCCTCTTCCAAATCCTCAGGTGACTCCTCCGGTGTGGCACCAGAGTCACATGATCAGGTTAGATGCAAAGTTGGCCACCTGCATGGAGGGTGCCACGTTCTTAACAGCCCCTCCAGTAGGAAGGACAGGCCTTCCTCTCCTGAACTATCTCTGAAAGAGATGGCAGGTACCCTACTCACTTCTGGTGTGGCTTGCCTTCTCCTACTCTGTCCTCAACCCTGTGTGTCACCAGACTCCACAACATCTTCAAGCCCCCTCCTCATTTCCATAAATTGCTCTGAACTAACCAAAGAACACTGTTCCCAAATTAAGACTTATCAATAGTTTCATTTTATTAAAAGATAAATAAGCAATTATTTTATGTAAATCTTCTACCTACATACTATAGAAGACATCACACATAGAGCTCTGCTTTCAAGGCATGAAGAATTTGTCAGGAATATCTAACATCAAGTATATAATGAGATACCACCATAATAACCAATATTTGCATGTTGCCTTCGGTCTTGGCAAGAATTTCCTCATTTATCTTGTTTGGTTCTTAGGAAAATGCTGTGAGAGGAGAAGATTCTTATCAACCCCATTTTTTCAGAGAGAGCCCTGCGCTGGCAGCGTGCAGGGACTTTGCAAGGGCAGCCATCTGCGAGGAAGCACAACCCCACCTTGAACCCAAGGATCCCAATGCTGAACCCTTTGCTCTTTTCCTAGGAAGGTGGTGCAAGTGCAAGGTACAAAGTAGGTGCTATTGGGATTCAGAGGCAGAAACATGGTGAAAAACCAGAATGCTCTTAAAACCACAAGGCAGATGAGTTTCTGCCCCTGCCCCAGGCACCTGGCTACAGTGTCTGCAGCAACTGGTTTATGAAACACTCCACAGAGTTCAGCCAACACAGTCCTCACCTGCAATCGCTTCCCTGCCACACAGAAGGGGCCTCTGTGGTCTCCCCTTGTTTTCAAATGCTCCAGAACACCACCCTTATCTCAACAAAGATGTTGAGGTTGCCAGATTCCTGAGTTGAACAACAGAAAGATGTTCTGGTGAATTATCAGATTTTTCCATAGGAGACCTGAGAGATAAAAAGGAAAAGAGAAGCTTAAAGGCCTGAGGGGAACTCAGCAGAAGTTGCAATCTTGGAACTTAATTTTTTTCATTCAGCCAATGTTTATTAAGTCCCTCTTTCACTGTGCTGAGTGCTGGAGTTTACAAAGTGAACCAGCTCGCTGTGTTAGGTGCATGCATGGTACACAGGTGCCGCCTCTGAATCAGAGATTCCACTTCACAGAGGATTTGCTGTTCAGGATGGTAAGAGAAACTATTGACAAGCCATTCCGGGCCAGCATAGTTCTGTCCATGACAGACGCCTGGCAACCTGGGTCTTATTGTGCATTCACCAGCGTCTTCTAATCCAATTCTCCAAACAAAACGTTGTTCTCAAGAATCTCCTAACTGCGCAGTTTGGGAATTCCTGCTTTGATGGACCTCCAGCCCTCTGGGGACCTCCTTGGGAGGCAGCGACAGCTATGTCAAATCTGTCTGTTCTTTTCTCCCAATCACCCCCGAGCAGCTTTCTCTCTGACCTTCCCAGAGAGATGCTAATCACTCTTTCAAAACCAACCCAATCAGGAGCCTCCTTGCTCCTGATAACAAAATGAAAGGACCATTTTGGTCGTAACACTTCCTCTGTCTGCCATGCAAGATATGGATACCAGGTGGGCCTCCCACCAAGCAGGGGTGGGACAGAACTTGCATGTTCTGTCATGGAGGTGAGCTCTTCCCCAAGCCACAGGTCCTAGGCATGAGATTCATTATTCCGAGGAGCCTGACTCCTGGGATCTCACTCTTCCCCAATCCATTTCTGCATTGTTCATTATGCAAAAGCTTATAAGGAAAAAAATAATAATAACAACAATAGCAAGCAGAATGAACTCATCCTCTCCTGAGCTCCTTTATGAGATCAAGAGTTCTCAACAGGGAACATCCCTTTGGTTAAGTGTAGATAAAGTCACTCAGGGCTCTGGTACCCCTGCTCTGTTTGAGTAGGAGAACAGGAATGTCCCACTAGGATGATCCAAAAGATTTCAGGCAGGAAATTAGGAAGACCTTCATTGGAGCAACTCACATTCTGAGAAAGCAAAAGAAAAAACAATGACTTGATCTTGAGTAAACTATCTGACCTGCTAGGGTGGTCCACATCTCAACTTGCACATAGTATTTGAATCTATCTAAAACTACAATGCTGGTTGACAGCTGTTCTGGCACTGCCCACTCGGCTAATGGCAGAAGAAGACTGTCTCAGTTACTGTTCCTCATCACTGGGTCAAATACCCAATGCCCAAAATGAAGGAAGAAATGTGTTATTTAGTGGCGGCTTCAGCCCAAACTCATCTGGCTCCAGGTAGAGTGGCACATGGCAGAAAGCAACACTTCCTGGTGGTTGCAAAGAGCAGAGAGCAGAAAAGAGAAACAGCAGCTCAGGCAGCACGCTAGCCCTTCTCCCCTCCTTAGGTTGTAATGCAGACTATCTGGCTGGGGGCACTCACACCCACAATCCCAGCACTGGATCAAGAATTAATCGCGAACTCCAGAAGCTGCCCCGTGACTGCACGAGGCCTTAGGGGCACTAGACACAAGCCATAACGAAGACAAACAGGGCAGAAAAGCTTCCGCGAACATTCCTATTCCCAAAGTGGAAACATGGACCCCTGGGAGCCAAGGAGAGATTTGAATCACAGATGGCTGGACCCTGGGAGAACATCAAAAGATTCTTTCTAAAGGTAACCTTGTCAGAACTAGAATCCTTTGCAACACTCTTGCCAGAATGTACTCCATGCTCGCAGAAATTTGGAATACTCACAGAGGGTCGCTGCTCTTGGGAAATTCCCACAGAACATGGCCATAGCCAAGACTCCAAGGAGTCCTGTCTCAGACTGTTGCATGTTGCTGAACCCTACCTTTGCAAAACTTATGTGTCCACAGATAACGCTTTCTTTTTTAAGCAAGTTTTAAAATTTCATAAATTGGAAACACTGCAGAAGAAGAAATAAATCGACCTGGGAAGAAGGAAGAATTCCCCAAACTGAACCAATGTCCTCAGTGTGTAAACTAGCCTTAAGGCACAACGCTGTGGTTGTTACATGCCAGACTGAACTCAGAGCTAACACATTTTTCTCTCTAATTGGCTCCTAAGCCTTGGCACCTGGACCTTAATCTGAATCAGGAGACCCCTGCTCACTCCAATAAAGTGGACTTTACTGAAGCCAATTGTCCTGTTATACACACCAGCTTTTTCTATATCCTTCTATGCTCATAGCTCCCACTTCTGAGCATGGTAGCCACTCCTACAACCATATGGCCTAGAAACCAATCTTTTGTGGAGCACATCAGTCCCCTTCAGGTAGGCCAGTGGCCAATAAAAAGTATGATTTCCTGGGAAATCAACAGAAAGTGGATGGGCTTGTTATTTGAAAGACAACTGATGGTACAAGTAAAGACTGCAATGGAAATTGGGCTAACACCCAGACTGGAGGTGTCCTCCTCCTTCTCTGGAAATGAGCCTCTGAGAATCCATGGAAGCTGACACCAGTAGCCCCACAGACTCTGAAAGTTGTCAAGGCCTGAGGCGTCGCTTTGGGTGGGAGTCACAATCCATTCTCCAGCATGATGACACACTCCCTGTTCCTCACCAGAAAGGGGAAAATACATTTCCAATTCCCATGAAAGGTTGGAGTTTTTAACCACTTCCTGTATGGTTTCCTCCCAGATTCTGGTTCTGAAACTTTAAGAAGCCGTTTTCCACTAGCCATGGCTGTGTGCACCTGTCATCCCAGCACTCTAAGAGACTGAGGGACAAAGACTGGAAGGTGAACAACTTAACGATGTAGTGTGACTAGGTCACAAAATTTAACCCTGGCACTAGGGATACAGCCAGGCACAAAGGCCCTGGTTTGGTCTTCACAGTGGAACCAAGTGGGCCCCAAGATAGCTAAGGTTCCTTTTAGCTTTTCACTCATTTGTTCATCCAGCGAGGCCTTTGTCAGCACTCTCCATGGGGCAGGCATAGTGCTGGGCACAACACGGGCAGGGGTGGCCCTGGTAGCCACCACAGGAGGCAGATCGCTGACAGGGAGAATTCACCAAACAATGCATTGCCCGATGAAAACTGCTCTACCAAAAACAAACAGATGCTCTTAAGAAGGGATGAAAAGGTTATCTCCAACTCCACAGTGTTTTTCTGTACTCAGGGACAGGATGCAGGATGGGAACATAAACCCATGAGGACACTCAGCAAGGTGCCCACAGCCATACAGCCGGCTGGGTGATCACTGCTCCCGGAAGGTCACTCGCTGCCTGCAACCCGTAGGGAGGAAGTAGAGCTTTGTGAAGTCAGGCAGCTGTGAGCATTGTGATTTGGAAGGGATGAAAAAGACAGGAGAAAGGGAAAAGAGAAAATTGATTAAACACACATACACACACACACACACACACTCACACACACACACACCCCTTCATCTACAATCTGGCCACTCCTGACACCCAGCTTGCAAATCTAGGGCAGAACACAGGGGACCTCCCACCAAGAAGGATGGCTGATTATTCCTTTCTCCATTTTTAAACCCGAAAAGGAGGCAGGGAGGAAACTTCCAGAAGTGCAAATGAGGGTTGAGTTGCAGAAGGCGCATGAGGCCATCACCTCAGAGCAGCAGGGTTTCGCTCCTCATGTGGAGATGTGGTCTGACAAGTCAGGTTCACAGCAGTTCAGGTCCCTGCGAGCACCAAAGTGTAGGCAGGCGGCTCCCACCTGGGACCTGGGGCACTCCAGCTGCTGGCGGTTATGAGTAACAATAACAGAAAATATTTACACATCCCACCTCAGCTCAGACCCCAAGACACATGACCTTGCCTGCACGTGGAGGTGCACGCAGCCACCCGCAACAGGCAACCCTTGTAGGACGACTTTCCCTTCAGTGTAATGTGAGTTACCGCAAGCATCGCTACTTGGCAGCAGTGGAGGATGGAAAGCTAAAGGGTGAAGACCCAAATATCGATTCAGGTTTTTCAGAAAACCATGGAATTGATCTTTAAGAAAAACCCTAGAGGGAGTAGGTGCAGCTCCCTTGAAGACTGTCAATATCCATGAACTCTCCGCCAAAAGTGAGCCCTTATTCAAACCTCGGACCTTGGGTGGCAATGACATCCTCAGTTCCCTCATGACGTTCAACGCTGATGCCAGAGAGAGCTGGGGAGACCATGCAGGTGCGGAGGTGGGGTGCCCTGAGTGTTTTTTGTGCCGCCTGCTTGATTTTCCATGAAGCTATAGCTGCTCTATACTCAAATGTATCTTTTTAAAAAACAAAGAAGGAACAAAGAGACAGTTTCCACAAGGCAGGCTGGGGTGGGGTCGGTACAACTCAAATGCGTTATACTGAGTCTCAAGTTTATTCCCCTCTTTCCTGGGGGGGGGGGGGGTTCTGGTTTCCTGCAGTGGCGAATTCTGAGAGTCTAGGATGAATGGATAGCTGGGAGGTGTGTCCTGGAAATACCACACAGGGAAAAGGGGCACCGAAAGGCAGGACCATCCAGGGTGACTTGCACACAGTCAGGGCCCCTCAGGACACAGGCAGACAGAGGCTCAGAGCATCGCCAGCCGGGAGCAAGGACCCTGCAACGTTCGTCCCAACTCCCTCCTTTACTGCTGCTCCTGAGGCGCTAGGTCACTCAGACTCCCAACTTGTCCCCCAGACCAAGATTGGTTCTGCAGGGAAAAAAAAAAAAAAAGCTATTCACAGAGAGTCCCCCCACTCCACATTCCAGCAAGGGAGCGAGTGCCCGAGCAGACAGGTGGCACCTGAAGGAAGTGGTGGACACGGGGACACCACTGCGGAAGCCTCGGTAGAACTTCTACCTTTAAAACAGATGGACAGAGGGACTAAGGTGTCAGCCCCCCAGCAGGAGTGTCTCCTCCAGCTCATCCGAGAGAAAAAAGAAAACCCTGGAGTCACGGCTACCAAGCCAAGCCAGGGCCCTCAGTAGCTGCGATTGCAGAGGGCCACACCTGTCCGAAGGAGGCGCTGCGTTATTTGCTACGGAAATTAACAGAGATCTCTGGTAAAGAACGGGTCTCTGGCTGGGGCCGAAGCAGCCGTTGGCAGCAGTGCACAAAGAAATCCTCACCGAGGAAATATGTGGATGTGTTTAAAGCATTTCAGATTTTTAGGAGATATGAGAGCAGTCATGGTGGCGCATAATGGGGCTGGTCTCACGATGTCGCCTCCAAACAACCGTTGCCTTCGAGGAGGTCATGTAATGTAAAACATGTTGTTTTGAGCTGTGAAGTTTTAAAGAACTGCGGTAACCACAATAGTGCTGAGGCTTTTCCCTTCATTAATATTCCAGTTACATACACACCAGCGACAATCTGGCCTGCCTCTTCATGTCCCGGGACAATTTTTGTTTTTTGGAACAGTCTTACATTGTCTGCTCTATTGACAGTGCACTGGGCATGGAAAAAATAAAGAAGAGATTCTGTTACTAAAGAAAACAACAAAAGAGACCTTGAAGGTTCTTCTAGGCAACGTGTGTGTGTATTTTTGAGTATTAAGAGGCAATCCAGAGAGGAGACATTTGAGGCCAGATTACGCAGGAAATCCAAAGTTGTGTGGGACAGGGCAGAAGTGACACTGTCCTAGGAGTGCTGTCATTCAAAAACAGTCTTTTCTCTTCTTTCCTCTCCCCTTTCTGTATTTACCCACCCCAAACCCAATAGGCTGATGCATCAATAAGAAATGTTACCAGGGCAAAGGGACAAAAAAGAGATTGCTGGGTTAGAGACATGGTGGCCAGCGGTGAGTAGCCCAGAGGAAGAGAGAGGTTTGGGGATGGACAGGGAACCCAGCTCCTCCAGTAGACGCTTCTGGGTTTCAGAACTATAGTGTAGAAATCCTCGGTGAAGAGATGAATTTCGCAAGGCTCGGCTGTGTTGTGTCCTCCCTGCCCCAATTCAATGAAATCATCTCCAACGGTGGTGAAGAACATTCTGCTCCCATTTGAAGGATTAAATGTGTACACTGCATTAAGGAGTTGCTTTGGGGCTTTGGTTTCCCCACTGGCCAAGCCAAGGATCCAACAGAAAGAAATAACCTTATGAGAGCCAGTTTTTCAAAGCTAACTCTAGAACAGGACAGCGTTGTGCCCACGCTGAGTTTTTCTTTGTTGCCAGATGGTACACAACACACCTTCCTCAGGCATCCTCCTCAACAGCACTAGGCAGGGTGCAACCACTGTAGAGAAGCAGTTTGTGAGGGCTCTCCTACCAAGGACTTCCTCCAAGTCAGAATTAGTGAAGAGTCAATATTCCACACCATTCATTCATGCAACAGAGGTTTACGAGCACCCAACGATGCCAAGTGATGCATTACATGGAGCAGAATAAGTGCCTCCACAGTGCTTACACACTCACGATCAGGACCCAACCTGGGCTCCGCCACACATTTCCCTGGGCTGATAGTTCATGTTCCCATGAGAAACAAGACATCCCAAACTCACAAATCTCTGCCAGCTGCAGTGAGAACATTCTATCCTGGTGTTGGTCCCTGTCTTCTAACTTATGTCTGTCTCCTTCTGGGGCCTGATTGCCTGATCCCACTCAGACCCAAGAAGAGTTGTAGAGGGGCCAGAGGACCCTCTCCTCCCTAGGGACGCTCTGAAATACAAGCTCAGATCCATCTTTCAGGTCCCCTTTCCACAGTATGGAACAGAGATTTTGAAGTTAGACAGACTTGAACCTACATGCACACTTGCCTACTTCCTACCTGTGAATCCTTTGGGTACCCTACTTAACTTTGCTGAGTGAGCATCTTTCTTCCTTAAAGGGACACTAAAACTGCATCAGACCTGGGCTCCACTAGTCCGCCAGGCGTCCTTAATCCACTCAAGCTGACACACCACAATGAAGTCTCACAGATACCAACCCCGTAGGTGTGTATACTCTAATTGTATGCTTGCTATTATATAGAATTCTCTCAGTGTTATCATGTAAATTAGACAAAATTAGAAAAAAAAAAAAGTCAGTGCATACCAATTGCCTGATCCCTCAACCCAGACAGGTAATCCCCAAATGTTACAGAAGAACGTCTTTGGCCAACACAGATCCATCTTTCACCTTGGATGTTGACCTCTGGAGATACTCACAGTCATGTGTTATTGGGCAGTGTGGCTGGGTTAGAATTCATAAAATCTAGGTTTCCTGTCAAATCCTACAACAATTTCCTGTCAAATATTGTTTAAGCATATTGGGTCCATCATGCCATGGACTAAATATTTGTGTCTTGATCCAAATTCATATGTCCAAATGCTAACCCTGATATGATATTGTATGACCAGGTCTTTGGGAGAAATTAGGTCTGAAGGTGGATCCCTAACAAACAGGATTAGTGCCCTTACAGAGAAGATCACCAAGAGTTCTTCTGCTATCTTTGCCCCCTATGAGGATCCAACTAGCATTCAGCAATCTGCATATGAAAAGGGTCTCTTTCTATAATCTAACCACGCTGACACCCTCATCTCAGATTTCCCATCTCCAAAAGTGTAGGAGATGGCTTCTGGTTGCTTAAGCCACCCAGTGTATGGCAACCTGTCATCGGAGCCCAAGTCCACCAGCAGGCATCATCTCACCAAGATCACGTAAACCATCTTTACGCCTGTTTGGTAAATGGGCAAACTCAGACTTGAGACTATGAGATGTGTGTAAGTTCAGTCCATTGCCTAGAAGTGGCAAAGCCAGAAGTTTAGCCTAAACTGCCTGACCCCTCATCAAAACCGTCAGGGTCAGCAAGACAATATTGCGAGCCACATTTGTGCCTTCTGAGCTAAGCAGAGCTACGCCAAGCAAATGGGTACAGCAAGAAGTATCGATCGCAGCCTTCATTCATAGGCCACAGGAGTCAGGAGACAGAACTGAACTGAACTGGGCTGGAAGAAATGGGGCTCCACCAAGAGGACGCTTTATTTAAAATGGAAAGGTAATCGTCTTAGATTTCCTCAGGTCACATCTCTCCAAGACCTTTTTTTGTGGCACTGGTAAAGGTAGAGAGAGCTAATGTTTATAATCTGCCAATAAAAGTGATTGTCTACGTGGTGCCTCCAGGGACTGCAGCCTGAGTTACAGGAGTCTGCAGCAACTACAAGAAGAAGACAGAATTTTCTCTATGTAGGTTTTAAATAGTTGTAAAGCAAACTGACTTACTCAGAGCTGTCCTTTAGAGAACCAGAAGATGCAAAACCGCAAAGCCATCGAACACCCAAGGCCAATCTGCTTTCCATGTAGAAATAGACAGATGACCAAAAAGAAGTAGAGTTGCCCTCTTATCTGCTCTCTCCTGCCTGTACGTGGTCCTGTGGGCGATCTGAAACTCTGAATCGCACCCTTTGTCCTCCCCCAGTTCCTTTTGCTGGAATTCACCCCTGATCTTTGCTGTCACGGTAAGCATCAGAGTCTAATTCTTTGCTAAGTTCTTTTTCAGATCTGACCCCACTACGATAGCAGACCCCTGGCACCAGCTCCTGCCTAATTCATTGCTCCAGATTTCTAACTTTATAGGGTTGCTCACTGGCCCTCATGTGATTCTTCACAGCACCAGTCTCCCGCTGGGTTTTTAAGACACCAGTCTTTGGCCTCGGTCCATCCTACCCTGCATCATGTCTTCAGCTAAAGTCAAAGAAAATGGGAATCATTGCAAGAACATGGCAGTATACTGGAGAAAAATAATCCAAGGAGGTTACCCATGTGGAAGAAATTCTAGGTTTATTCCACGGCTCCAGACAAAAATGTAGAGGAAATGGGAAGACAGAGGTCTGTTTGATATAAAGAGCTTTCTAACCATTAATGTTGTTCAAGATGTATTACACTGCTACTGTAAGCAAAGTTTTCCTATGTCATTTAATGACCACTTCATGAAAATGTTGAAGCGATTCATGAATCAAATAAAAGCTAGTTTAAAAATAACTAAGTCCCTGCCAACTTTGCAATACTATGATTTAAAATATGGAAATTGTTTTTCTCGGCCAATGGGTGAAAGTACAACTCTCAATAAAACTCTTTCTGGGACAACATTTCCAGAATTATCTCTTCATTTGTTCTTCTTTTATGAAGATGGTTTGGAATCCTGATGAGCCTGTGTGTTTCTAAGATAGACGCTATGGTATTTTAGGATGAGGAGAAAACTCACACTGCTCTTGCATACGAGTCCTTTTGCATCACTTCCAAGAAGGACAAGGTCAAGAGATCTTCCTGGGCTTTCACTCAGAATCTCGGGAGAAAGTTGTCAAGGACTAAGGCTGAATCCTAATTGCAGTATTGTAGAAGACAGCTATATAGGACCTGTCACGCACCTCCAGTGGGAAAAGGTTTTGGTTTCAGGTTACAATCTTCTAAAATATCAAAACTATCTTCACAGCACATAACCTGAGTCTATATTCAGAAACCAAATGAAATCCTATAGAAATCACTATTTTCTTAGTGGGTTGGGAAGTCTCTCTTAAATAAACACTCCCTGGCCTGGGGGATTTAAAACACAAGTAGAGTCCTTTCTTTTTTGTATTCAGCTTGCAGTTGTCATCTAGACTGCAGCCCAAAGGAAGACCACAGGGCTCCACAGCACAGGTAAGAAACCCCAAAGACCTAAGTGCTAACAGCCACTCTCCAGCCCCTGGGCCTACGGCAAGATGATAAAATCTTAAAGTGGTGGAACTTAGTGAAATAAGCGTACTCTGGCTTGATGGCCATTCTGCAGTCTCATATATGGCTTTAGCTTATTAGTAAACTTTATATAATTTTCTCCAAGTTAACAGCAATAATAAAACTACTGTTGCAATAAATCTTTTTTAAGAGCATATTGTTCAATGGACATACAGCATTCCATCTAACTGGAATGAGATATTTCTTTACAGAAATGTTTCATAAGAGATAAAAGCCCTTACTGTGAAATATATTAACTCACAGCTTGAAGAATATATTTTTACTGAAGGCTTAGGTGCTGGAAGTTTATGCATGTTAGTTTCTGCAACAAAATG
>PVKN010000603.1:0-57416 GCA_004027915.1 Capromys pilorides
TCTAGAAAATTTTATTTTTATTTATTATTTTTTGATATAGGGTCTCATTACTCAGTTGGGACTCATAGTAATCCTCCTGTCTCAGCCTCCCCAGCACTGAGATTATAGGCATGTACCACCATGCCAGGTTTTAGGGCTGGCATGCATGCAGTACTAGGGATTGAACTCCAACCCTTGCACTTGCCAGGCAGGTGCTTATGCTACTGAGCTATCTCCCCAGGAAGAAAATTTTAGGTTACATGCATTGCTGTATCTATTAAAAATAATCTATAGGAGGTGTGGCTTTTGTTTTATTTTATCTTATTTTTGTGTCAAGGTCTCATGCTATAGTTCAGGCTGCTCTTGAACTCACTGGCCTCAAACTCATGGTGACCCTCCTGCCTCAGACTCCAGAATGCTGGGATTACAGGGGTGTGCCACCATACTTAGCAAATTTACTTATTTTTTAAAATATCAGCCAGGTGTACAGGTGCATGCCAGTAACCTAGAACTTTGGAGGCAGAAGCAGGAAAATGGCAAGTTGGAGCCCAGCCTGGGAAATTCAAGGATTTAGCAAGATTCTGATGACCCTGGATTCAAACTGCAGGAAGGGAGGGAAGGAGAGAGAGATCCGAAGTGAGTAGGATTGCTGGTGGAGAAGGGAGAGCAGAGCAGAAGAGACACAGGAAGGCAAGCTGGGTGGGGGAGGGATGGGTGGCAGCCACCAGACTCACCTTGTAGCAGCGGGGTGTCAGGGAGTTTCAGGATCTGCCAGAACTCTCGGTCCCCAGCCTCTTTCCCCATCACAGAGGTCAGGAAGGGACCATAAAGGGAGGTCCGGGTTCCGTATCTAGCAGGGGGGAGGTAAGAAGCGGTGATTGTCATTCCCAGGGGGAGAAGTGGAGCTCACTTGCACCAGCACGACAATCTTGCCTTGGCCTTCAGGGCCAGCACTAGCCAAGCCCCTCCTGGGCCCCTAGATCCATAGGTCTTCCCTCCGCCCTGTTGTTTTCAGCCCCACTGACACTGCCCACTCAGGTGCACCCTCTGTTGACCATGAGGTGGCCTACAGGAAGAGACACCTATTATCAACTCAGGGGTGGTGGGGAAGGCGAGGGGTGTTGTGGCAGGGTGAGCAGCAGAGGCCACTGGCATCTTCCAGAAGCCAGTGAGCAGCAGGAGAGGAGGAGGCCACTGCACAGAGGCACATGGAGATGGAGAATAGAGGCAGAGACACCAGCGGCAGCAGCGGGTCTCTTGTTCTGGAAGTTTCCATGGCTCAGGGGCATTTTCTTCTTGGGGAAGGGTTGCACAGCCTGCTCTGATTCTACACACACCATGCCCCCATTTCTAGAGCAATCCCAGCACTTTAGGAGACTGAGGCAGGAGGACTGTGAATTCAAGTCCAGCTTGATCTACTTAGTGACTTAGTGAGACCCTGACTCACTATTATTAATTTTAATTTAATAAAAATTAAAAATGGGTTGAGGATGTGGCTTAGCTTGAAAGTGCTGGGTTTTAATCTCTACCACTAACCCCCTCCCTCCCCAAAACACCAACCAAACCAACCAATCCAGAAGCTCACTTGGAAGGACTATATTTCCCTTATTCCTAAGCAACCCTAAGTGGGTTTCTGGGTTTCTTTGTTTGTGTTTTTTTTTTTTTTTTAGAGGGGAAGAGGTTGGTCCTAGGGATTAAATCTTTTATTCCAGGCCCTCCTCCTCCATAATTCCCAAGATCCACAGATGCTCAAGGGTCTTATATAAAATGGCCTCGTATTTGCATAAATCCTATGTAAATAATCTCATACACTTTAAGAGTTTTTTTTTTTTTTTTTTTGCAGGACCAAGGTTCCAACTCATGACCTTGCACTTGCCAGGCAGGCACTTGTGCCATGGAGCTATCTCCCCAGCCTCTCATCTCATACACTTTAAATCATCCTTAGATGACCTGTATGTACCAATACAATGAAACCCTATGTGAATGGTAGCTGCAAGGTATTGCCTAGGGAACAAGGACAAGAAGAAAGTCTGTTCGTGTTCAGTACAGACACAACTTTTTTTCTAACATTTTCAGTGTGAGTCTAATTGGCTCTGAGAACATGGAAACCTGCAGACATGGAGGGTCTGTATCGTTTCAGGAAATGTCCACGACCAGCCCCTGTCCCAGCTCCTTTGATTCTGCCAGGCCATGTGGCAGCTGTGGGCCACTTCTCTTCTCTTCACCTCCATATGTCTCTGCAGTGCAGTTTTCTTTGCTGAGGACTGTCAACTCTTCCATGTGGCTCCTAAACTCAGTGCGGTCACCCACCTGCACTGCAAGAGAATGTTTTCTCAGATGGTTTCTCAAGGTTCTCAAAGCTCTGAAGAAAAAATGTGAAACTGTCTTTGCTTTTCCTTTTAATGACAATATTCAAACACGAGTACCAGTAGGTTCTGGGTATTGGGCTGAGCTGGACCCAGGTGCTCAGCAGGTACGCAAAGCTGTTGGTGGCTGCACTCGGCCCCAGCAGGGCCACTCTGCACTGCAGGACATGAGCAGGAAGAGAGCCAGGTAGCAGCAGGCCTGGCAGAGAATGAAGCATTTGGCCAGGGAGGAGCCTACAGAGCTGTGACAGCCTGTACAGCGGGGGCTCCAGGATAAGGAGAGGAGATCACCGGGCCTGGCAGTGTCAACCTAAACTCCTACTGGTGGTCCTTATCTAAACATTACTGCTTTTTCTACTTTTCTTTCTGTTTAATTTGTAAAGTTGTTTAGGATCTATAGCTGTCTAGCGGAAGAAAGAGAAAGGGCTTGATATTTAGACAAACCTAGTAATACACATCCACATCATTTTAGAGAAAAAGTCATTTAGTTTAGGGCCTGGGAAAAGTTTGAGACCAGGTCTCACTATGGAGCCCAGGCTGGCCTTAAACTCATGGTAATCCTCCTGCCTCAGCCCCCTGAGTGCTGGGATTACATGCGTGTGCCACTACATCTGGCCTTTAGAGGTACCTTCATATATCTCTGGTTTGAGAATCCCTGGCTCAACCAATCTCAAGGTGCCTCCTTGATCTTTTTGTTGTTGTTGTTTGTTTATTTTGTTGTTGTTGTTGTTGTTTGTTTTAGTGGGACCAGGGATTGTACTCAGACTCTTGCACTTGCCTGGCAAGTAATTATGCTACTGAGCTATTTCCCGGGCCCCCTTGGTGCCTCCTTGGTTGTAGGATGCTTTTTCTGGGCAGGCTGGTTGGGGCAGAAATGAGAGTCCCCTCTTTCTAAGGAAAAGGGGACCTGATGGAAGGCACTCAGCTTCTCTGAGTCAGAGTCTTCCCCAGGGACATGAGAATCGCACTTGTCTTACTTAGGTGTGGTGATTTTAACGTGCCCTTTCTCAGACTTGCCAAACCTTACGGCGAGAAGCAAGTTTGTTTATTTTTTTTTTTCCAGTTCAGGGAGTGAACCCAGGCCTTAGCACTGAGCTACACCTCTAGCCCTCTTGTAGTTTTTATTCTTTTTTTATTTTTATTTTTATTTTATATTTTATTTATTTATTTTTATTTTTTATTTTTTAGGGAAGGGTCTATAGGGGATTCAGGATCTCACTACTAGATCGGACTCGTAGTGATCTGCCTGTTTACTGCCTCGAAACAACTGGGATTACAGGCATACAACACCACACTCAGTTGTAGTTTTTATTCTGAGTCAGAATCTTGTGAGTTTTTTTGGGGGAGGGGGGCATGGAGGTTGCTATTCAATTCAGGCTGCCCTTGAACTCACTATGGAGCTCTGGCTGACCTCAAACTCACAGTGACCCTCTTGCCTCAACTTCTTGAATGCTGGGATTACAGGCACAAGCAACTAGGCCTATCTTTTTAAAATTCTTACATTTATGAAACCTGACCTATAGTGAGTGCTGAGTGCAGGCTGGACCCTGCACATAGGAAAGGCATGCCAGGATCTCTAAGTGCACTAATTCCTGGGCTCCTCATATTGGCCCTGTCAGGAGTGGGGCACATGGGCTATCCTCACTGAGTTTGGAGAGCTCAGGAGCTAGGTTCCAGGCTCTGCCTCTAGAATTTGCTTTTTCAATGACAATGCTGACCTACAGTTTCAGTTTCCATGACAGCAAGCCTGAGAAAGAAGTACAGAAGGGGGAAGCAGTGTCGTTTCCATTCCCAAGAGAATCCTCATTGTCCTCTGTCCCCTGTTCTTTCTGTGATTCATTTTCAGGTTTGTGGGGCTGATGGGGGTAGGGTTGGGAAGATGGGTTTGGGGGTGGGGGGTGTGTGCTCACGTGAATTCTCCTAGCTCCTCAGCCCTCACCAGAACGTCTTCCAAAGTGGACCCAGACACCATCGGGATGGTTTTATGGTAGGACGGCAAGACGCTGGAGACCTTCAGCGTGACACTGATGATGTCTGGGGTGTGGGTCAAGGAGGTATCCTCAGGAGCTGCTACCAACAGCTCTGCATCAGGGAGAAAGGAAGGGCAGCTGCTGTGAGGACAGGGAGCCCGGATGTGAGTCTTCCTTCTCCCCTGAAAGATACTGTGGCCCATCTGGACCATGTCCTCCCACATCCTCAGCTCAATGCCATGACCATCTGCTTGGCCAAAACCTGGCTGGCACCCCAGCTTTCCTTGTCACTCAGCCTCCACATCCCTCCACCTCCCAAGGTCAGGTTATTTGCTCTTTTCTGCTTTAGGAATCTCCCTCCCACTTACCTGCCACATTATGTATCCCAGAGGACTCCCTCGAGAACAAACATTCCTTCCTGTCACTTACCTATCACCTCTAATTGTCTCATCTCATTATTTTGCTTTATTTTCTGCAGTGCTGTAAAGGAAACTCAGGGCCTTGTGCACGCTAGGCGAGTGCTCTGTCACTGAGCTGCATCCCCAGCCTTCAGTTCTTCATGGTTCTTCTGCCTGCCACTCCTGTCCCCCCGCCCCACCGACCTCTGACTCTTCTGCAAAACATTCTCCCCAAGTCTTTACCTCTCTGTGCTTTTGAGCCTGCAGCTTCCCCTCTGCTCTAATCTCCCTTCTCCACCAGCAATCCCATTCATCTCTTCAAATCATTCTGTCTGTCTGTCTGTCTCTCTCTCTCTCTTTCTCTCTCTCTCAAAAGAGTCTCACACTACAATGTTCAGGTTGGTCTTAAGCTCACTCTGTATCCCAGGCTGGCCTCCAACTTGCAGCAGTCCCCCCGCCTCAGACTCCCAAGTCCTGGGGTTACAGGTTGTGCCAACACACCTGGCAATAAGTAAAAAATTTAAGAGGAAGCTTTGTTACTTTAACAAAATATTAAATATATATATATATATATATATATATTTTATATGCAGCCCAGAACAGTTCCTCTTGACTCAGTGAAGCCCTGGCCAGTGAGACCCCTGTTACAGAAGCTATGACAATATTTGAGCTGCTATGTCCCCCACACACCCAGGAACTCATGTGGCCCCAGCAAATCAGGGCTGAACAACCTCCCTTCACCAGGACATGGAGACGTCATTGAGCTCTCCTCAAACTGTAAAGAGCTTGGCTACCTCTTGGTGCCTGGCATTCTGGGAAGAGGAGGTCCACATAGGTCTTGAGGTTCAAGACAGGCAAGAGCTGGGAAATCATGACAGCATTCTCGAAGGTTTCACCATGCAGGCTGGCCAGCAGAGCTGCCCTCGCCTTAAGGCATGCGGCGCCCAGCTTCGGCCCCGACAAGGGAGAGGAAATTAGGAACTGTGAGAAGTGGGGCAAAGTGGGAGGAGGTGAATCAGTCAGCATGTGGGGAGCCAGATCTTCCAGCCCCTGACCAGGCCACCCCACCCCTTATTTCCAGTGAACCCTCCCCCAAGGATAACCAGGGTTCCGGGATCAATTTCCCACCTGCAGTGCCAGTGGAGTGCTATACACATTCCCAAAGTAGCCCTCAGAGGTCTGGGCCTGCAGGATCTTCTCTTCCACTGTCCCGATAGCTGTGGAGATCCGTCGTCTTAGTTTGGGGTTGAAGTTCGAGAGCTCCAGACAGGTAAAGGCCAAGCCGGCCATGGCCATTGTGTCTAGGAAGGGAATGAACAGGGCCTATGATGACCTGGACACCTGCATGCAGCCAGGCCAAACCAGGCCAGGCTGGGCCCTTACATTCAAGCCTCTGTGGCAAGGGGCAGCCATAGGAAGGCTTGAACAAGTTGCAGGTGACACTGTCAGATCAGTGAAGGACACCAGTTCAAGTCTGGACACTGGATGTCCTACATCCCAGGAAACCTCTCAGTCCTGGGCAAGCTGCGTTTGTTGATTATGCTATTCCTTGCAAGGCTGGAGACTGACAGAGGGAGGCCCAGAAGGACTGTGTCCTACACTATCCTCTCCCATGCCTGGCTGCAAGATGGGGAAACCCTGGTGGAGCTTTAAAGAAACTGCTGACTCCACCACACAGTCTGATTTAATTGGGATACGGAGCTGCCCGGGCCCTGGGATTTTGAAAGCCCTGTCACCTTCTCCTGATGACTTCTATCCACAATGTGTTTTCTTTTCTGCCTCTTTTTTTTTTTTTCGGTGGTGGTGGTGGGAATTGAGTCCAGGGCCCTTTTCATTTTTATTTTAAGACACGGTCTAATTTATCAAAGCTGGCCTTCAACTTGCTATCCTCTTGCTTTAGACTCCCAGTTAGCTACCTTTATAGGCATGCATCACCATGTCTGGCTCCATGCCAATTTTCCACAGGGCTCTGAGGCAAAACAATGTCCCTGCTGGCAAGCACCCTGCTCTACGCTCTCAACTTTCTGCATCCTACTCCACCCTGTGCAAGGAACACTCATTCATGGAATATCAGGCCTAGGAAAGACCTTGACAAACAATGACAAGAAATGGAAATGGTGGCCTAAGGTCATGCAATAAAGAATCAAATCTTAAATCTCTCTCTCTCTCTCTCTTTTTTTTTTTTTTTTTGGTGGTGGTGGTACGAGGGATCAAACTCAGGATCTTGCGCTTGCCAGGGAAGCACTTATGCCACTGAGCTATCTCCCCAGGCCCAAATCTTAAATCCTAAATCCAGTTCTCAGGCTTCTTGGCTTGAATGGTGCTAAGAGCATGTTCTAAGCCCTTTATTTGCCAGGCATACTTTATTGATCACTTTTGGGAGGTCATTTTATAGGTGAAGCCACCTGACTTTTTTTTTTTTTTTTTGTGGGACTGGGGTTCAAACTCACAACCTTGTACTTGCCAGGCAGGCAATTGTGCCTTGGAGCTATCTCCCCAGCCTCTGCCACCTGACTTTCCCAGAAGGTCCTACAGTGAGTGCATGATGGAGCTAGGGTCAGGATCACAGCCACCGCCCACACTTCAGCCCCTCTCCACTTCACTCTAAGAGATTTGATAAGGAGGGGCCTTAGGGAAAGGTAAGTATGAGGCCAGGACATGGAGGTCTTCGGCTGGAGTCAAGGACTGGTGGAATGCTGGCCTGGGCTCAGCAGAATTTGTTCAACTCACCCACAGAGAAAGAGTCCTGGTGGAGGCAGCGGTTGTGTTCCACAGCATATAGGAGCTTGCCCACCACATGGTCATGGACCAGCTTCTTGTGGACACACAAGGCCAGAATGCTGAGGCCATACTGGTAGTAGCTGGTACGGGGATGGCCTTTGTGATTGTTCCCTGGGATGGAGAAAGTCATGGGGTGGCATGTTATGCCAGGCCTGACCACTTGCCTTTGCCCCTTCCCCGCAAGCAGCCAGCACATGGAATGCCATTGCTTTCACTCCCTGATATGACACTTTCTTGGAGAGCACAAGATCCTTCACGGCCTCAACTGGTCCTTGCTCACACCCAGAGCATGCTTGGGACTGAACTGTGGGCCTGAGGTCCCTGGAGTCACATGACAGAGGGCTTTGAATAGCTGGGAATCAGGACAGGATTCCCTATGGAAGTAACACTGGGAGTGGTGGGAGGAAAAGGCAAAGCAGGACTGAGCTAGGAGGAGAAGGAGGGACCATGTTTGAAGACCCTGGCTCATGTGCTGGAAGGTCAGTGTGGTCAGTGCCCACAGAGGTGGGTGAGAGCGTGAGCAGAGCAGAGCACAGAGGAGAGAGAGGCAGACAGGGTGGCCTGAAGGCTGTTAGAAAAGCAGTGAGGGGCCCCTGTGGGGGTGCAGCAGCACTAACAAGATACGATTATACTGAAAAGCCTTACTCTGGCTATGTTTTTTTTTTTTTTTTTTTACTCTGGCTATTATATGCTGGGCAGCATCAGGAAACCAGAAAGTTGGTAGAAGAAGCTGCTACAGAGCAGGCAACTGAGGAGGTACAGGGGTGTCCTAGAAGGTGAGCAGAGTAAGCTCAGTTTAGGTGGCTGAGCATCAGGACTGTCTAACAGAGCATGAATGGGATGGGGTTCAGGAAAGACTGGTTCAAGCGTGGCTCTTGGAGCAGGCATGAACATGTAGGTGGAGAGTGAGATAGGCAGGACAGAGAATGGGAAAGAGGTTCGGAGGAAGACATCCAAAGTTCTAGTTCTCACCAACAACATCACTTAGCAAGCCCTCCTAGCCCCTACCCATAGCCAGCAGATGATGCCCCCTCACCGATGGCCCTCTTCTCTTCCTCCAGGAACCACTTGAGCTGTGAGACCAGCCTGTTCGCCTTGTGGCCCCTGACGAACTCACAGTTGGCCCTGAGAGCAAGCAGGTAGAAGGCCAGCTGGCCCATGGAAGGCTTGGTCGAGCAGCCTCCGCTGTCAGCGCTGGTGGTGGGCCTAGGACAAGGCCAATTAAGAACTGTTACCAACTAAGAACTGCTAACGCTTTGCTAAGCCTGGCTTGGGGTACCCTACACGTATATCACAAAGTGGGGGAAATGCTAATAGTTGGAAACTTTTTGCTAGAACTCCCAAATGCAAGGTGTGGTCAGCTATGTTCTTGTGAGGTATATGTCACAGATGATTAAACAGATGAAAGACCAACTCAGAGAGAAATTCTGAGGGCACCGGCATTCAAACTACCTGGATTTGCCCCATGTTTTGGCCATACTTCATCCTTCCACCCTTCCCTTTGTTTTCTTTCCCCACCCTAGTCCATTTCTTGAGAGGAATCTGCTCTTGATTCTTCAAAGTTCATTCAAACACCAGAACAGTCCTCTCCTCACTGCTCCTTGGAAAGGGAGCAGAAAGACTGCTTCTGAGCTGCATATGAAAGAATGCAGTAATGAATTAGTGATATCTGCACAGGAATGATGAAATGAATGATGAAAATACACAGTCATGGATTAATGATGTCTGTCTCCTTCACAGGAGGGAAGCAGAGTCAGGCACTACTTCTGGGAACAGTGCAAGAGTACAGTCATAGATTAATGATGCCTGCTTCATGCACAGGAGGGAAACAGAGTCAAGAACTACTCAACCATCAGGGTGAGTGTGGCTACGGATTAGCGATGTTTGCCTCAGGTAGAAAAGGATGGCAGTAGCAGTATAAGGTCCCTGTACTAGCATCTCTGATTTCATCCTACCAACTCCTTCATTCTATAGATAGAGAAAGACCCACAAGAGACAAAAATTGCCTGATATGGGCAACACCAAAATCCAGGCCTTCTGTCTCTCAGGTGTGAAGCAAAACACGGGGAAAAAAAGGAGAGAGTGTAACAATACCTCAGGAGGCACTGTTGATAATGGAGTTTGAGGCTGTGCAGGTAGAGCTTTTCCTTGATCCCAGCTTGCATGCTGGAGAGACGCAGGCCCACGTAGATGCTGGGGTTCAAGTCCTCCCCGGAGAGCTGGTCCATCCAGGGTAAGAGGCGTTGGCCAAGCTTCTCCACCAGCTGACTATCCAACGGTGGTATGACTTAGAAAGGAAAATGATACATATAAGGTTGTAGGCCACGCTATTAACCAGCAACTGCTTCGGCCTTACCTGGGCCTCCCCAAGTGAATAAATATTTCTACTCCCATATGTATCCCACTTAGGTGGCTATACTCAAATACAGTGAATAAAGGGGGAAAGCAGAATGTGGCAGGAAGAGGGGTTAGGCTGAGGGCAAAGGATGCTGCAGCTCCACTCATCAGGAGTGACAGTGAGATTGGCTATAGAGCCACGTGCTATGCCACAGGCACTGCATCCCATCTCACTTGACCTGCAACACAGACTCAGGCATCACTGCTTTGAACAAAGGAGCAAACAGAAGCCAACAGGTACGCTGTGCCTTACACAAGGCTACAGGGTTGGGGATTTAGCTGAGGGGCCCCACACCTGCCTGACAAGCATGAGGCCCTGAATTTAATTCTTGGTGCCCAAAAACAAAACAATTAGCCAGGGATATGCCTCAGTGGCGTAAGTGCCTGCCTGGTGAGCTCAAGGTCCCAAGTTAGATCCCCAGTGCCACCAAAATAAATAGATAGATAGGTAGATAGATAGATAGATAGATAGATAGATAGATAGATAGATAGATAAAAGACTGCAAAGCTAAAGATGAATCTGACTGCAAATATCTGGCCCTTTGGTACCTAAATGCATGTTCTACCCATTGACAAGCACTGTAGCCCCACCCAGTATTTGGGATGCATCCAATTTCCAAACACTGCAGCTTGCTCACTGGTTTACCAGGGCTGTTCAGTCAACTTCCTCCATGCAGATCTCAAAATGATGCTTTTCCTGCCATGTCAACTCTGTGTTTAAGTAAAAATGCCTAGCTACAGTCGGCCATTTGTGCCCTGGGATGTACTTGAAGTTGTGTAATCTAGGATCCTGAAATACTCTGGAAGTGGAAGCCTCAGGGTTATTTCCCAGCTCTGGTTGGCTACTGTTTTCCTGCCCTGGGGAAGGGAGCTGACCTCAGCACAGGGTTACTTAGACTGGCACACCAGCGCTTTGGACTTTTCTTTCCCTTTTACTGCCTCAGTGCTTTTCAGTCACTGCCAGCTCCAGTTTCCCAATGACCACGGTGGCCTCCACTATGCCACACCCTAGAATGCCAGACAGGATCCCCAACCCCCACTCCAGGGCTAAGGAAAAGAACTGGGGTTTTGTTGTTGTTTTTTGTGGTACCAGGGATTGAACTCAGGACCTTGTGCCTGCCCAGCAGGTGCTTGTGACCACTGAGCTATATCCCTAGCTCAGGAGAACAACTGTTGCAAAATATTCTGCCTGCCTCCTGCGCTTCCTGGCACAAGAACCAGGTTCCTAGAAAACAGCTCCACCTCTCTGAATTTGGATCCCACCCACTTAGGGCAGTTTTCCCAAAGTCACAGTTGTCTGTTACTACTAGGTGACCATTAACTGGTGTAAAACTGGTGTAAATAATGCTTTGTTCATAGCACCTGCCTGGCAAATGCAAGGTCATGAGTTCGATTCCCAGTTTCAAAAAAAAAAAAAAAAAAAGGCTTTGTTGTGTGAGGCCAGACCAGAAAATGTATCTGGTTTCTCAGAAATATTTATAAAGAGAACCAGGCAGAACTGTTTCTTATTTTCTTTCCTTGGTGTCTGTATCTTTATTTAAATATTTATTTATTTATTCATTTATTGAGAGAGAGAGAGAGAGAGAGAGAGAGAGAGAGAGTTGCTGTATAGTTCAAGCTGGCCTTGAACTCACTATGTAGGCTAGCCTGGTCTCTAACTCACAGCAATTCTCCTGCCTCAGCCTCCCAAGCACTGGGATTACAGGGACGGGCCACCACTCCCGGCTTCTGTCTCCACTTTTGTAGCACTCTGTCTCTTGCAGCTCCTTCTCTGACAATCTGATCATCTATTCCTCTGTACCCTTTTCTTCTTCCCATTCCTTGAGCTGGTGAAGGGGTCCTGTGTCCCCACCCTGGGCTCTGATCTTCACTATAATGAGTTATCTGGGGTTAAAAGTGCTAAGAAGATGGCTGTAGAGGTAGGCTGACAGTTTAGCCTCTTTAGAAAAAGGAAGCTGGGAGCCCAGGGGATAGCTCAGTGGTGTAAATGCCTGCCTGGTAAGTGCAACGTCCTGAATTCAATCCCTGGCACCAAAAAAGAACAGAAAAAAGAAGTTGGGCAGATTGACCAAGCATTATAAAAGTGGTCTTACACTGGGCGTAGTGGTGCATGCCTGTAATCCCAATACTGAGGCAGAAGAATTGCTGTAAGTTCAAGGTCAGCCTGAGCTGCATGGTGAAACTTTTGGCTCCAAAATCCTAACCAAAAATAAGCAAACAGTAAGGTGGTAGCAAGACAGCTCTATCCCCACTACAGTCTCTTGCTCTCGGGTGCCTCCTGTACAACAGAGCTGCCGAGCCCAGCCAGTGGAGGACTGATTGGCCCAGGCACTCAGAAATGGAGGAGCCTATCTTGTTTTCAGCATTGGTATAGCCATCCCTGGCAGGTTCACCAGCTCACAGAGATTTAATGAGAATGCAGGTGCTGAGGGTCCATGTACCACCATGAGGAGAAAGGCAGGGAAATGTTCTCAGCCCACTTTATGGGTGAGGGGTTGAGGCTGGAGTATTCAAAAGACTCAGCAGGCTGCTCCTCTATCCAAGGCCAAGGTTCTTCAGAATCCAAGGGAAGGGACTCTCTTGAGGTCAGGTTTAGGGTCTCATTGTCAGGATCAGGACCAGGTGTCCAGGTGGGCAGGAGGGGAAGATGTGACTGGCCCAACTCTGGTCTCCCCTAAGGACTATTTGGACAAGAATCAAGGACTCCAGGCTCAGGGGTCTGATTATCCTTGTGGAACATAGGCTAGAAGATTCTAGTGCCCAGGAAAGACCCTGGCCTGGAGTTCCAAAGGTCTAGTACAGCTGGAGCACCCTGAGCAGGTCACTTGGCTGGTCTGACTCTCAACCTCTTTATCTGACACCTGCAGCTGTCCACATCTGCCTCTTGGGATTCCTCCAATCACCAGAGACCTAGTGTGTAGGGTAAAAGGAGGCCAAGAGGAGAGATGGGCAGTCGGAGTCTCAAAGCCTGCGTCGACTTTCTACCTGTCTTGGTGTACAAGTGAGCCTGAGCTACGAGACCGACAGAGAGATCCGCAGAGGTGTGAGGGTTGCGACCCCTCGGAGCACCCTGGAACATGGTTCCCACTCTCTTGCCCACTGGTTCATTTCCTCCTTTTGGTCTCAGCTCCCATGGGGGTCTTCAAGTCCTTCCCAGGACTGGTGGGTCCCTGGCTGTCTACTTCTATTCTACTGCTGGTTAGGTTCTCCTGCGGCACTCACCATATCCCAATTTGTAAACTTGACTTTCTTTTTCTTTTCTTTATTTTTTGAAATAAGATCTCACTCAGTAAGTCAAATTGGCTTTGAACATGCTATGTAGCCCAAGCTGGCCTCAATCTGAAGGCAATACTACTCCTGTGTTAGCCTGTCAAGTGCTGGGATTACAGGCATAAGCCACCACACCTGACTAGATTTCTTTTTCCCCGTTCTCTTCCCTAATATTTAAACTCTAAGAGGACAGTGATCAAACTGGTCCTGCCTTTTGTTCTTTCTCCAAAGCTTAAAACCAGGCCAGGCACTGAGAAGCATCAGTCAGTGTGTGTTGGATGGGTAATCAATCCGACCCATCCCTGTAGAAATTTTTTGGAGAGGAGCCCTCATTGTATAGGTCGGGTTGGCTTTTGACTCACTGTGTGGCCAAGACCAGCCTCAAACTCCTGGCAATTTTCCTGCCTCAGCTTCTTGAGTGCTGGGATCACAGGCATGTGCCACCATGTCCTGCCAATGGGGGAGATTTTGATCCCTCCAGTTGTCTGACTTGATCGTGTCTTATGGAAAGTAAGGCATCTAACTAATCTCACTACAGAATGCCAAACTGTCCTGGGAATGCAGAGAGGCAGGTAAATTCCCTATCCCACCCTTGCGTGGCTTCCCCAGATACATAATGAAAGTCTTGGAAAAATCGTCCTCTCCCTGAGATCCAAGAGGAAAGGAAAACGAGATAGGGGCTGGTTACTCACCACAGAACTCAGCGAGAGTTCCCAGGGCCCCCAACAGGAAGAGAAAGGCCCTAAGGGTCCCCATGGTGTGAGCAGGTGGATGAGCAGCAGGCAGAAAACAGGAGAAACTCCCAGGGCAGGCTCGCAAAGATCTGTCTGACCACAGCAGGTCACCGCTCTGGACAAGACTCAGCTTCCTGTCACTGATTAATCTCTCCACTCCCCTCAGTGCGCTGCGAAGTCAGCAAGAGAAAGGAGACAAGGTCTGTTATTGAGGGGGAGCAACGGTCAAAGGACAGAGGAAGGAAGGACAGAGCAGCTGCTCCTGAGGTAGGAAGTCAGGGGAGGGAAAGGGTCCCCAGGGACTGCGTGGGACAACTTGAGGCTAGTCACTTTCTGTCACCCCTGCCTAAAGAGCCCAGGAGCAGAGTGGAAAGCCGGCTAGCTAATCTGCCATGCCACGCTCCTTCAGCTGCCTGTCCGCTGTCCCCTCCGGCTGTCCAGTGGCAGTCCTCACGACTGAGGCGCCTACCTGCTGCTCCCCACAGAAGCGGCTCAGCAAGTGCCCACCCTGGCTGAGACAAGAAGCAGAACGGGGAACCCACCGCGGTGGTCACATGAGCGGGAGCGCCGGAGTCAGCTGCTCCGGGCCTGCGGGGCAGCCTGGAGGGCGGGGCAGCCGCTGGATCCGCACCAGACGGGCCTGTTTCCTTAGCGGACCAACTTCCTGGAGGCTACAAAACAAGCCGAAGAATAAAAACGGAATCGTCTGTGTACAACACTGCATGGAGCGGGGCAGCTTGCCAGACTATCAAAACAATGTTTAAAAGAATCTCTGCCAAGAAGAGAAAGAACAAAGAATCCCTCATCCACCCAGCCCCACCAGAAGTTCCATGTTGAGTCGGTGGTGACCTGGGCCACTCCACGTATCCAAGTTTAAAATAATTCCCCACTCTTGAGAGGAAAGGGCTGGACAAGATCACCTAATAGCTCCCTTGCAGTTCAATTTGTAAGGATGTTATGATGTTAAAACACCTCTAACCATCTCCAGATGAGATTTTTGTTTCATTTGAGACAAACAAAACACAATGTGGACCAGGCTGGCCTTGAACTTGCCGTGTTCCTCCTGCCTCAGCCTCCCAAGAGCTAGGATTACAGGCATGTGTGGCCACACCCAACATTCAAATGAGATCTTTATTGCATTTATTTTATGGCAAATTACCAAGGTTCAGTCTTTCAAGATAATATACCTTTGTGTCTGACTTATAACCTATTTTTGAGTCATGCAATGTCTTTTATTATATTAAAAATGTTTTGATTTAAACATTTGCTATATTTCTTGATCATCTTTTATGCTCGACAGATTCTTGCTTAGCATAGCATATTACAGCCCTGAAAACCTAGACTCCATTAATCCTCCTGCCTCAACCTATCAAGTAGCCAGACAACAGGTATATGCCACTGTACCTGGCCTTGTGAATTTATTTTTTTTCCAACAACTGCCACACAATTTTACTTTTTATTCAAAACTTTAAAAAATTACCATATTAGGGAATATAGTTTCGTTTCTTTCAAGCTGTTTGTATCCTTTAACATTATTTGTGTTAGTACATGTGTGGTACAGAATGAGTCACTGTGGGGAGCTGGTACAATAAACACATTTTTATTCTTTTTTTCTTCCTCTTCATGTCTCCTCCTCCCAGCCTCCATCTCTTGGGCCCCTTCCCCTTTCCAAAAGAGCTACCTCCCTACTTCTATTAACTTTTTTTTGCTCTTCAGTTTTATTTTGGTTTTCTCATATGATAAAAAACAAGTGGTATTTAAGCCCATGTGTCTATTTCACTTACATTTGGGTCTTATAGTTCATCCACTTCACACATACCTCGAATTCATAATCTTCCTGCTTTAGCTTTCCAAATATAGTAGCTGGGATTACAGGCATGTACCCTTGTGCCTGTCTTGATATTATTATTATTATTATTATTGACAAGATCTTATTATGTAGCTCAGATTGACCTGGAAATTCACTATGTAGCTCAGGCTGGCTTTGAACTTGAGGTGACAGCCTGGGCTACAAAGTGAGCTCAAGGCCAGCCTGAACTGCATAGTGAGACTCTGTCTCAAGGCATAATAATAATAATAATAATAATAATAATAATAATAATAATGATGATGATGATGCATGTGAGCATCTGAGTCTAGCACCATGCTTTATACATTATAGGTTATTGTTAGATACATAAGCTTATTCTAAAATTAAGATATAAAAATGTCAAATTTAGGCTGGGCATGGTGGCCTCACCTGTGATCCCAGCACTTGGGAGGCTGAGACAGGAGGATCAGTGTGAGTTCGAGACCAGCCTGGGCTACAAAAGTGAGCTCATGGCCAGCCTGAACTGCATAGTGAGACCCTGTCTCACAAAGACAAAAAAAAAAAGTCAACTTTAAATTAGAAGGTCTATTCAATTCTCTCATGAAAATTAATTTATATTTAAACATAGCTGTCTTTATTTTTATAATGAACTCATTTTAATTCCAAACATTTAATCATCAACAAAATATTGATCTTTTTGATTTTTTTATATTTTTGTTTTTTGGTGGTACCAGGGATCAAACTCAGGACCTTATATTTGCCAGGCAAGCAATTTTTCCACTGAGCTATCTCCCTAGCCCTATTGAATGCAAATATGGGAATCTAACCTTGGAACCAGGAAATTGAGTTAGTTTCAAAGAGTGGGGAGGAAAAAGGATTGAGGAGAGAATGTCATTGGGTAATTAGATATAATCTCACACCTGTCATTTTATGTTAGGAAAGGGCCTTGGTCTCATTTAATGCTTAATCACTAGAACTGAGTGCTTGATTTTAATATTGAAAGCAGAGCCACATTAATTCTAACTCTTCGGGCTGGTGAGATAGCTCAGCGATCTAAAGCACCTGCTTAGGCAAGCTTAGGCAACCACAGGGACTGCAGTTCAATCCCTGGCACCACATGCTATGCTAGCCCCATCCCCAGGGCAGGCTGAGCCAGCCATAACATAAAAAAAAAAAAAAAAAAAAGAGAGAGAGAAAGAAAGAATGTGCCTAACCAAGGAGGTAAAAGACCTCTACAATGAAAACTTCAATATACTCTGAAAATAGAAATCAAAGAGGTCATCTTGATCGTTTGATCCACAAAATGGAAAGATATCTCCTATTCCTGAATAGGCAGAACCAATATTGTTAAAATGTCCATACTCCCTAAACTTATATTTGGATTCCATGCAATCCCAACCAAAACACCAATAGCATTTCTTATAGAGCTAGAAAAAATAATCCTAATATTCCTATGGAACCAGAGGAAATCCAGAATAACAAAAGTAACCCTAGGCAGTAAAAAGGAAGCAGGAGGAACTGTGATCCTGGACTTCAAGATATATTACAAAACTACAGTGATTAAAAACAGCATGGTAGGGGCTGGCAAGATGATTCAGCAGTCTAAAGTGCCTGCTTAGGCAACCGCTGGGACCTCGGTTGGATCCCCGATCCCCGGCAACACATGTTGCCCCAGCCCCACCCCAAGGGCAAGCTGAGCCAGCCACAATACAAAACAAAACAAAAACAAACCCAGCATGGTACTAGTACAAAAATCAACATGCAGACCAATGAAATAGAACAGAAGATGCAGAAACAACTCTAGGAACATTCATCTATCTGATCTTTGATAAAATGACCAGAAACGCTGGAGGAAAGACAGCCTCTTTAACAAATTGTGCTTGGAAAACTGGTCAACCACATGGAGAAGACTAAGTCTATTTTTTAAAAGTATTTTTTGTGACTGGACCTCATGATGGTGTTCAGGCTGCCTTGAACTTAGTATGTAGCACAGGGTGGCCTTACACTCATGGCAGTCCTCCTGCCTGTGCCTCCTAAGTACTGGAATTACAGGCATGTGCCATGTTGCCAGGCTGGAAGATCAAATCTAGACCCTTATCTCTTACCATGTACTAAACTAATATCACAATGGACCATATACTTAAGTGTTAAAGCAGAAACACTTTATCTGTTGAAAGATAAAATACATAAAACTTGGAAGATATCGTCAGAGGCAAGAACTTTCTGAACAAAACTCCATTTGTACAAGAGATAACATCAAGGATCAACAAATGGAATGATATCAAATTTTAAAAGCTTTTGCACAGCAAAGGAAACAATAAATAGAAGAGACCACTTTCCAAATGTGAAAAATTTCTCCAGCTATTCCCGAAGGACTAATATCTAGGATACATAAAGAACTCAATTCCCCCATAGAAGACTCATTCAAAAAATGGTAGACAGACACTTCTCAGCAGAAGTAAAAATGGCTAATAAATACACAAGGAAGTGTTCAACCACTCTAGCCATTAAAGAAATGAAAATTTGTCTATGGCCAAACCACCCTGAATGCATCCCCCAGATCTCAGAAGCATTGGATGGAAGAAATGCAAATTAAAACAGCAGTGAGATTTCATCTTGCCCCAAACAGAATGGCCACCATCAAGAAACCAAATGATAGGGCTGGGAGATAGCTCAGTGGTCTAAAGTGCCTGCTTAGGCAAGCTTAGGCAACTGCAGGGGCTGCAGTTCAATCCTTGGCACCACATGCTGCACTAGTCCCACCCCCAGAGCAGGCTGAGCCGGCAATAATAATAATGTTCTACGGGCTGGGGAGATAGCTCTGTGGCACTAGTTCCTGCCTGAGTTTGAACCCTGGTCCCACAAAAAAAAAATTTAAAAAGAAAAAAACAAATGCTGTCAAGACTGCAGAGAAAAAGAATCTCTTCTATGTTGTTGGTTAGAATGTAAGCTAGTACAACCCTTATGGAAAACAATATGGAATTTCTTCAAAAAACTAAAACTAGAAATTCCATGTAACCCATCTATTCTCCTCCTAGGTATCTTCGCAAAAGAGTTAAAGACATCAGATTACAGTGATTCATGGTTACCCGTGTTTGTAGCACCACCATTCATGATAGCTAAATCTTAGAAACAACCTATTTATCAACTTACATTCAATAAATGAATGGATAAAGAAAGCATGATATTTATACTCTGTGGAGTATCATTGTGTCATAAAGAAAGGGAAACCAGGGGCTGGAGAGATAGCTCAGTAGAATAAGCACTTGCCTGGCAAGTGCAAGGGCCTGAGTTGAGTTCATTCCCCAGTTACACAAAGGGAGAGAGGGAGAGAGAGAGAGAGAGAGAGAGAGAGACAGAGAGAGAGAGAGAGAGACAGAGAGACAGAGAGACAGAGAGACAGAGACAGAGAGAGAAACCAGCAATTTGTAGGAAAATGGACTTTGAGAGGTTGTAAAGATAAGTAAAATAAATGAGACACGAGTTGAAATTTCCCATAATTTCTCTTATATGAGAAAACAAGAATATAAATAAAGAACAAAAGATAAATAGGAAATAGGGTGTTAGATCAATTGCAAAGGAAATGGGACCAGGGGTTGGAGATGGAGAGCGACAAGAAACAAAACAGTTAAGATGTGTTATGTACATTTTGGGATCAGTGACTGATGTGGATGCAAAAAGCCTCCTTCACGTTTTTATTGCAATTTTAAAAAATAGATTTTTAAAAAAATGTATTTAGTACAGGGTCTCACTACACGGATTGGACTCGTAGTGATCCTTCCTATTTTTCAGCCTTCCAAGCACTGGGATTACAGGCATGCGCCACCACGCCCAGTCTCAGTTGCCACCATCTCAGTGCACCCCTGCAGCTGGTCCAGCACAGCAGGCCAGGAATGGAACCCCTGGCCCCAACATCTGCCCAAGCAGGCACTTTAATTTGCTGAGCTATCTGGTCAGCCCTTCATTGCAATTTTTACCCCGGTTGATGTGGATTTCTGTCATCATCTATAGCTGTGCTGCTCCATCTGGGAGCTCTGACCACATGTCATCAGTGAGCATTTGAAATGGGCCAGTTTGAATTGCAATGTTCACTAACATAGGATGAAAATGAATGCAAGTAATTTAATAATGAATGTTTTATGGGTTACGTGTTAGAACAATGACATTCTGGATACATTAGGTCAAATGTAATATGTAATTAAAATTTTAAAAAGGAGGGCTGGGGAGATAGCTCCGTGGCACGAGTGCCTGCCTGGTAAGTGCAAGGTCATGAGTTCGAACCCCAGTCCCGAAAAAAAAAAAAAATTTAAAAGAGGAGTTGAGGAGATGACTTGGTGGCATAAGTGCCTGCCTGGTAAGTGTGAGGTCCCAAGTTCAATCCCTGGTACTGCATGCCATGCTTGCTCTGGAAGTGGGCATGTTGGTGCATGCCTCTAATCCCAGCACTGGGGAGGCTGAGACAGGAGAATCACTATGGGTCTGAATTGCATAGCTGAGACCCTGCATTAAACAATAAAATAAAAAATAAATAAAATAAAATTGAAAAGAGAAGTGAGAACTATCTTATTGACACTGCTGGTAAACTTTTACATTACCTAATCCTCACCAAAAATATAATGGACTATATATATATATATATATATATATATATATATATATATATGACAAATTATGATATATTCCATATCATAGCAGTGAGAATGAATGAATTTATAAAATAATATGGCTGAGTTGTGCAGATACTATTCAGTGAAAAGAACTTGACACAAAGAAACATGTTGCATCGGGCATGAAACTTCCCTGGTAGTACTCCTGGGAGAAATCCTAGTCTCTTATAAGAATTTTATACAATATAAGGATAGGGAATGTTTGCTCTCGCTTGTCACACACCTGTAGACATTTGTCTAGTTAATTGGTCTCATCCAAACAGATAATAAAATTCACTCCCCCAACCCCTTCAAGAAAACCAAATGGTTTTCAGTCCCATCTGACCAGACTGAGTTCTGAAGATTCTGGGGTGACTGACCACTGTGTGCCTGTACTGGCCCACCTACAGGATAGGGCTCAGACTTTGGAAACTCAAGAAACATGGCAGCCAATGGCACTGGGCTTTATCTGGCTCTCAGGGTGATGTATAGCCTGCTCTCCATAACCATGGGCTATGTATTTAGAGTAAAACCATCAGTGGATCAAAAATATTCAGAAAAGGCCAGGCTTAGTGGTGCATGCCTGTTATTCCAGCACTGAGTTTGAGGTTGGGCTGCAGAGTCATTTTAAGGCCAGCCCGAATGCCAGAGTGAGTCTCTGTCTCAGAAAAAAAAAATTATAAAAATTGCTTCTGTTTTGAACATGTACAGACTTCTTAATCCTGATTCCCTGAAGTTTTAGTCATTATTATTTTTATTTGTATGTAGTACAGGGCCTACAGAGCCTACAAGGTCTCACTATACAAATCAGACTCAAGTGATCCTCCTGTTTTCAGCCTCCCAAGCACTGGAATTATAGGAGTGCACCACTGCGCCCAGTCTCAATCACTGTCTCAGCACGCCCTGGAGGTGGGACCAACACTGCCCCTGTGTCTGCCTACGCAGGCACTTCAATCTGCTGAGCTATCTGGCCGGCTCTTAATCATTATTCATCTTTACAATAAAGCTGTAGTAACTATTTGTACACTTACAATAAATAAATAAATAAATAAATAAATAAACAAACGCATTGTACTAGATATTATAAGTAATTTAGAGATGATTTAAAGTATAAAGGGGCTGGGGAGATAGCTCTGTTGCACAAGTGCCTGCTGGCAAGTGCAAGATCATGAGTTTGAACCCCAGTTCCACAAAAAAAAAAAAAAAAAAAGTATATGGAAGAGGGCCCGGGGAGATAGCTCAATAGAATAAGCACTTGCTGGTGAGCACAAGAGCCTGAGTTCAATCCCTGGTTCCACAAAAAAAAAATAAATAAATAAATAAATAAATAGTACATGGAAGGATGTACATAGGTTCTTCATGCAAATACTAAGCCACTGTATATAAGGGGCTTGATTATCCTAGGATTTTGGTGTCCCAGGTGGTCCTGAAACTCATTCCTGCAGCAATTACTCATAGGTAGGAACAACTATATTTATATTCTGACAGGTTAAGATACAAACGAGGGGTCTGGCGAGATGGCTCGGGGTCTAAAGTGCTGCTTAGGAAAGCTTAGGCAACTGCAGGGACCATGGTTCAATCCCTGGCACCACATGCTGTGCCAGCCCCACCAGGGCAGGCTGAGCCAGCCATAATAATAATAATAATAATAATAATAATAATACAAAGATACAAACAAGAATTTTTCTATTTTTTTTAAGGAGTAGAAGGATTTTTTTCTCTCTTTTCAATAGGGGAGGCTATGGTTTTGGTCAACCCTTATTGCACTATCTGTGTGTTTGAAAATAAAGAAACAGGGCGGTGGTCGGGATCTCCTTGAAGCAACAGCTCCGCCTGCAGTTCTGGGCGGAGCCTTCCTGCAGGCCTACCGAGAGGCCAGACAGCTGCAGCCAGAGCTCCCCGAATCAAGAAATTTGCCATCTACCGATGGGACCCAGACAAGACTGGATATAAGCCTCATATGCAGACTTATGAAGTCGATCTGAAGAAGTGTGGTCCCACGGTGTTGGATCAAGAATGAGGTGGACTTCACCCTGACCTTCCGGAGATCGTGCAGAGAAGGCATCTGTAGTTCCTGCGCAATGAACATCAACGGAGGCAACACCCTGGCCTGCATGTGCAGGATCGACACCAACCTTGACAAAATCTCCAAAATCTACCCCCTGCCGCACATGTACGTGATCAAGGACCTCGTTCCCGATTTGAACAACTTCTATGCCCAGTACAAATCCATCGAGCCCTATTTGAAGAAGAAGGATGAGTCCCAGGAAGGCAAGCAGCTGTATCTGTAGTCTATAGAAGACCGCGAGAAACTGGACGGGCTGTATGAGTGCATCCTCCGCGCCTGCTGCAGCACCAGCTGCCCCAGCTACTGGTGGAACGGAGACAAGTACCTGGGGCCTGCGGTCCTCATGTAGGCGTACCGCTGGATGATCGACTCCAGGGATGACTTCACAGCGGAGCGCCTGGCCAAGCTGCAGGACCCTTTCTCACTGTACCGTTGCCATACCATCATGAACTGCACACAGACCTGCCCCAAAGGTCTGAATCCAGGGAAAGCAATTGCTGAAATCAAGAAGATAATGGCGACCTACAAGGAGAAGAGAGCTGCCGCCTAATGGGGCTGCCAGCCACAGCAGCCACCAGCTCGGAGCAGGACGTAATTTGTGTCTAATTGGGATTCCTTGCCAGGTCATGATTTTCCATGAACATTGCATGTATAATAAACATCTCAAGAAATAAATGTTACTCTACTTCACTAAAAAAAAGAAAAAGAAAATGAAGAAACAAAACAGCAGTGATATTCTAGAAGTCTCCTGTTTCTGTACTATTATTATACAAAAATTACATATTGTTATAGTTTGGGAGTTTTGCAAGGGAACAATACTGTAATGGGTCAACTGAATATCGAGCTGTAACTATGGAAAACTATTAGGTTCCCTCATGCTTCCTGTTATCTACTCTAAGGAATGTGTTCTCACCCTCTTTTCGTAAGGAGTAACTGAGTAACTGTCTCCCTTCACTTCCTGATCTAATTCCTGTAAGTGTACTTAGCTTAAGATGTATCTTGTAAAAAACAGCTTACTCAACCCCTCTTCCCGCAAGGCCCAGTTGTGCAGGTCCTGAACTGTGAAAGATCCCTTAGTCATGTGACTTTCTCCTCAAAAACTCCTGGGCTAGGAGCTAATCAGTCTTCTCCTGCCTGAGAAATGGCACCCCTGAGCTCAGTAATAAAAGCCGTTAAATTCCAGTCTGGCTTCTGGTCTGGTTCCTATTTGGAGTGACCCATAACAAATATAATACAGGATATTTTATATGATTTTTTTTCCTTTTTTTTTTTTTTGTCTTTTTGAGACAGGGTCTCACTGAGCAGTTCAGGCTGGCTTTGAGCTCACTTTTGTGGCCCAGGCTGATCCTCCTGTCTCAGCCTCCCAAGTGCTGCGATTACAGGCATGGGCCACCACGCCCAGTTTATATGATTATTTTATAATGAATCACCAAAGATATCATATACAAAGAGTGTAGGAAATCTGTCTACACACCAAAGACCAAAGAGGGCCCTAATATCCTACATGAGTCCGGGTAAGACCTAGAGCTCATAACAACGCCTCCCACAAGTCCAATTGGAGATCTAGAGCCCATGATAATGTCCCATGCAGGCCTGCTTCACAGATCTGCACTGGAAAGGCCCAAAGGTCAGTGGTGGAAGCTAGAAAGTCTGTGCCAGTGGGATGAAGGATCTGTGCCAGCAGGCTGAGGGATCTGAACTGGAGCCAGGAAGCAAAGCTCAAGGTAAGCACCAGAGCTCCCCTGAAAAGCACCACAGTCATCCTCAGTGACAGTAAGATCCTGAGCTCTGATGAGGAAAGCTTGAGTTCCCATTCAGAAAACCAATGCAACAAGCTTCTCCTCAAGGCCAAGCAGTGCACCATCTTCCAGGAGACTGAGCAGTGTGCCATCTTCCCCTCTGGAGCCAGGAAGCAATGCTAAAAGTGAGCACCAGAGCTCCTCCAAATGAACCATAGCCAATCTCAGTGACAACCAGGTCCTGAGCTCCTCCTCTGATGAGAAGACCCAAGTTCATCAGGAAAGCCAGTGTGACAAGGTCCCCCAGCAGACTAGCCCAAGAGAACCAGCAGCTTCCAACAGCTCTCAATGGTCTCTCCTGTTTCCCCACAGCTTCTCTGGTTCTGCCTCTTATGCTTCCGGCAACAATCCTCAGGTGGGCCTCCCACAACTAGCACCACACCAGTTCAGTTAAGCTGGGTGTAATAAGTTGACCACCAGTTGGCAATCTACCACACATATCCATATGAGTAGGATAACATCTCAAGACACTTCGTGGTTCTTTTCAAAACATGCTCTGAGATGCAATAGTTATAAAATTAAAAAAAAAAAGAGGCAAAACTAATGTGTGAATGGAAAATCAAATTAAAGATTCTTCTTGATGGGTAATAACTGGAAGGAAAGGGTAATGATTTTGACGGGCATTGTGGGATGCTGTTCATATTTTATTTCCTGATTAGGTGCTGGGTACATGGGCATGTTCAGTTTGCAAAACATTGTGCAACTGTGTATCTTTGGCTGGTTGTGTTTGTTCAGGTGCTCCCTGAAACAGATCCCAAAACAAGATTGTATGTACAAAAAACAATGGGGAGGTCTTATCAATGTAATTGTGGTGGGATTTTGAGGAGGCCAAGCAGCCTATCAATCAGAGATAAGATGCAAGCTTGAACACTGAAAGGAGAGGGAATAAAGGAAAATAAGGAAGATCTTAGACTAGGTTCAGCTCTAAAAAGTTTCAGCAAAATTGACGGTAAGGTCTCAAGCTAAAGTCATCACATAGAAGTGTCTTGGATCTCCAAGGAACAAGCCCAATAGCCCAATAGCCCTTGCTGGATTCAACTATTGGCTTGGAGAAGCCCAGGGAAGTGTAGACTTGGAATTAATACGGTGATAACTTTCAGAAGCTAGGATCATCAGGTGATTGTGATCCCTATAGGAGAAGACCTGAGAGGTGTCAAAGTCCACCACCTGCAGCCCATCTACTCAACACAGGCTCAGGAACAACTTAGAAAAGAGAGGTTAGTAGAATGAAACTCTAGTATAACCTCTACTGCAGTTAATCGTGGGGCTGCAACTAGTACTCCTTTCCTGCTACACGTACATTCTTTTTTTGGGACAGGGTTTCACCGTGCAGTTCAGGCTGGCCTTGAGCTCACTTTTGTAGCCCAGGCTGGTCTCGAACTCACACTGATCCTCCTGCCTCAGCCTCCCAAGTGCTGGGATTACAGGCATGTGCCACCACACCTGGCTCCATTTTTTTTTTTTTTAAATAACATCTTGCTGTGTAATTCTGTATAGTTCAGAACTCACAGGGCTGGGGAGATAGCTTTGTAGTACAAGTGCCTGCCTGGCAAGTGCAAGATCATGAGTTCAAACCCTGGTCCTGCAAAAAAAAAAAAAAAGTAGAACTCACTATGTAGCTCAGGCTGGCCTCCAACTCAGAGTGATCCTCCTGCTTTAACCTGCCAAGTGCTGGAATTACAGGCACATATCACCATGCATAGCTTACATTTTTTTTTTCAAGACCAAGTGCAAAAGTGATTATATTTGTGTCAGATCTGTAGATGAGGTCACACTGTAATGTGTTTTGTTTTCTTTGTGGTATTGGGGATTGAACCCAGCATCTTGTACATTCAAGGCAGGAGCTCTATCTCTGAGCCATGTCCCCAGCCCCAAAAGTGATTATAAGGTAGCTGTGTGATGTCTAATTGTCTGTGTAGTAAAACTAGGACCTTACCAATCCCTCCACAGCCCCCACTTGAGTCTTTTTTTTTTTTTTAATTTTATTTATTTATTTATTTGTTTGCTTGTTGTGTTTGTTTGTTTCTTTATTTATTCATTTTGTGGCTGGCTCAGCCTGCCCTGGTGGTGGCGCTGGCGCAGCATGTGGTGCCGGGGATCGAACTGCAGTCCCCGCAGTTGCCTGAGCCCTCCTAAGCAGGCCCCCACTTGAGTCTTTTTTTTCCCTCCTCCAGCACTAGATGCAAACCAGTGAGGGATTCTGGAGCTCCTGTTCAGTGTGACAGGATCCAAGGTGAAGGGGCAGCATCTGGTGATTGTCTTCTTTTTTTATTATTTATTTATTTATTTTTTATTACCAGCTCAGCCTGCCCTGGGGGTAGGGCTGGCATGGCATGTGGTGGCAGGAATTGAACTGTGGTCCCTGTGCTTGCCTAAGTAGGCTCCATAGTCCACTGAACTGTCTTTCCAGCCCCAATTTCACAAGGGAAATTAGAAAATATCATGAAATAAATGAAAATGAAAAAGCAACAGTGCTAAGGATGTGACTCAGAGGTATAGCTCTGCATAAGGCCATGGGTTTGATCCTCAGTACAACAATAACAATAAAAGCAACATGCCAAAACTTTACAGCAAAAGTTGTGGTCAAAGGAAAATTTAGAGCTGCAAAATGTCTGCATTATGAAAGAGCCACATCTATAATCCTAGTGCCTGGGAGCCTGAGGCAGAGGCACCACCATGAGTTTGAGATTGTCCTGGTCTACACAGGGAATTTAAAGCCAGCCTAAACTATAGAGCTAGACCTTGTCTCAAAAAACAAAACAAGCAAAAAGCAAAACAGAACTCCAAAACAAAAAGCACATAAACACACACACACACACACACACACACACACACACCCCAACACCAAAAGAAAAAAAAAGAAAGGAAGAAAATCCGAATCAACAACTTAAATTCACACTTTAAGGAAGAAGAAATCTAAGAATAAACTAGATCCAAAGTTAGCATACAGCAGGAATTCAAAGCCAAGATAAAATAGAAAACTAAAGAAAGTCAATGAAAACAAAGTTGGTTCTTCAAATTAAGGGCCACCCAGATAGCTCAGCAGACTAAACCGGGATCAGGGCTCAATCCTCCTGTGCCATGCCAGGTCCACCCCTGGGGGCACGTTAGGGACTGAGACTGGGTGTCGTGGCATGCACCTATAATCCCAGTACTTGGGAGGCTGAAAACAGGAGGATCATTATGAGTCTGATCTGTGTAGTGAGACCCTGTAGATCCTGTGCTAAATATATAATAAATAAATAAAATAAAAAGGGCAATAAATCAATAAAACTTTAGACTAATAAAATGGAAAATGTGAATTATTAAAATCAGTCAGGAAAGTAATATTTTATGGTTAACCTTAGAAGAATAAAAGGGTTAAAATAAACCCTACATGGAGACACAGGATTATAATCCTAGAATTTGGGAGGCTGAAATAGAAGAGTTGTGTATTTGATGCCAGCCTGCACTACACAGTGAGACTCTATCTCAAACCAAACAAAAGAACATGGTATAAACTATCACAGGCCAACAAATATAAATAGCCTAGTTATGGGCCAGCAAGATATAGCTCAGCAGTTTAAAGAGCCTGCTTAGGCAAGTTTAGGTAACCGCAGGGACTGCGGTTCAATCCCAGGCACCACATGCTGTGCCAGCCCCATTCCCAGGGCAGGCTGAGCCAGCCATAATATAAATAAATAAATAAATAAATAAATAAATAAATAAATAAATAAATTTATTTATTTATTTTAAATAACCTAGATGAATGAACAAATGATAGAAATCACAATTTGACTTATGAGTAAGAAAATCTGACCCTGCATATAACAAGAAAATATAGTAAATTGGTGAACAGAATCTTCCCAACAAAGAAAAATCCAGGACTAGGCAACTCCACTAGTTAATTACACTAAGCATTTGAAGAATTAATGCCAGTATTTCTCAAACTCTGCCAAAAGCACAGAAGAGCTGGGGATATAACTCAGTCTGCTTTGAGTGTCTGCTTAACATGCTTAAAGCCGTTGCTTCAATTCCTAGCACTGTCAAAAGAGGGAGGTCTAGCGCGGGTGAGGTGGCTCCAGGGCCTAAAGCACCTGCTTAGGTAAGCTTAAACAACTGTAGGGACCGTGGTTCAATCCCCCGGCACCACTTGCTGCACCAACCCCACCCCCAGTGTGGGCTGAGCTGGTCTTAACATTAAAAGAAAAAAAGAAGGAAGCCTAGGATGTGGCTCACTGCAAAGGCCCTTAGTTCAGTATTCTGTAACACACACACACACACACACACACACACACACACATTGTTAAAATTAACAAATAAATTCAACAAAGCTACAGAGTACCAGATCAACACAAAAAACTCAACTATTTCTGTATTCCACCAGTGAATGATACAGAAAGCAAATTGGAAAACAATTTTATTTACAGCAGTATTCAAAAGACTAAAATACCTAGGAATACATTTCATAAAGGCAAGAAAGCTATACACTGAAAGCGTTACTAGAAAGCACTGATATATGACTAAAGAAAACTGAAATAAATGGAAATACACCTGTGTTCTCAGATTGCTATGATAAGCATGTTATACTGCTCCAAGCAATCTACAGATTCAGTGCAACCTTTGTCAAAATTCTTTTTTTTTTTTTTTTGTGGGACCAGGGTTCAAACTCACAACTTTGCACTTGCTAGGCAGGCACTTGTGCCACGGAGCTATCTCCCCAGCCCCACCTTTATCAAAATTCTAATGGCTTTTTTTAAACAGAATTCAAAGAGCTTATTTTCAACTCATGGAATTACAAGGGAGCCTTAATAGTCAAAAGAACACTTGAAAGGAAAAACAAAATGTCCTCGAAGATTTCAAAACTTCCTGCAAAGCTACTTATAGACATATGGAACAGTGGAATAGAACTGAGAGACTAGATATAAACCTTCATATATAGTCAATTAATTTTTTAAAAATTAGGCCACTTTTTATTCTTCAAACATGCCTTGCTCTATTATAAAGGCTCATTCTCTGAAAAGTAATAGTAGCTCTGATAGTTTCAAATTATTTTTAATAATGATTAGCAATACCAAAGTAAAGGCAACCTTGCATGGGAAACATAAATTACACTTAAGAACAAGCATAAAAGCAACTGGTTTGTTTCTTCTCCTCAGTCCTTTTTCACTGTCTTCATCTGTGTCAAAAGTAAATGGCTTGCCATAATCCATTTCGTGGTTGTATAGTCTTCAGGGTTTGGAAAGACCACTGGATTAACTAACAGTGGTTTTATTTTAGCATAAAATGTGGTAAACACGTCTGTTTAGCACAGACGGGGTAAACGATGATTCTGTCTGGAATCACCTCATTGTGGTGAAACACTGCTCGTTTTTGGAAACACAATAGTGCAAGTAATGGCTTTATAAATGTCCATTGCGGCCTCAGAGTTCAGCAGAACGACACAGTTTTTTGTAAGAAAATAAAACTATGCTAGGGTGGTGTTATGGTTTATATCTGGTTGTCCTCCCAAAGCCTCATGCAATCATGGGGTGGGGACTTCTAGAGTTTGAGACTTCAGTCACGATCCACTGGGATTATGTGTTTTAGTACTGATGGGACTATGGGTCTGAGTACTGCTGGGATTACTTGACTCTTGACCCACTGGGATTATGTGTTTTAGTACTGATGAGGATATCGATCTGAGTATGGCTGGGATTACTGGTGTGGCCTAAGGCGGATAGGCTAAGGCAGAGAGCCTGAATGTAATATAAAGAGAGACAGATAGACAGTGGTTGCTGCTCTCTGTGCCCTGGTCGGTCTGTTGCCTCTGTCGTGATTGTTGCTGTTCCCCCGCCATGAACTGGATGCTCTCTGCCCTGTTCCACTCAGCCTTGGGCCAACGGAATATGGACTGAAACCTCCAGCAACTGTGAGCTAAATAAACCTTTCCTTCCTTCATTTTGAGTGTCGAGTATTTGTCCCAGAAATGATAGAAGAGTAACTAAGACAGGTGGTCTCTGTAAAGCTCCTTAGAACACCATGTAATAGGATTTACAAAGGCGGACTTCTGAGTACAACAGTGAAAAAACGTACGGTAGAAATGTAAGGCTGATCACACTTGTAGAATAAGAAAAACATTTCACACCAGTACTGCACGGACCAAATTTCCAGTACAAATCAGCCTTCCATCTTCTGATTTGTCAAGCTGTATATGTGAACGTCAAACACACCCTTCCCAGCAAGCAGAGATTGCAGGTTGTCCGGGTTCTCCGGTTCCATCTCCAGGTGCTGCAGCGAATTTTTTTCAAATTATTTTATCTATCTATCTATCTATCTATCTATCTATCTATCTATCTATCTATCAATTATTTATTTATTTATTTTTCGGTACCGGGGATCAAACTCATGGCCTTGCACTTGCCAGGCAGGCACTTGTGTCAGGGAGCTATCTCCCTGGCCCTTAAATTAACCCTTCGGAGCTTCTGCTCAGGGATAGAAAAGGAACTAAATCAAGTTGTGCAGACAAACTCGCTGATGTGGAGCCACCTATAAAGTGCTGGGGGGCGCCCAGAAAGGCTAGCGCGCTCCCCTTTCCACCGAGCGCCAAGCCTGCCGCTTCTGCGAGCCCCGCGCAGGGAGCGAGCGCTGCCTCCTCCCATTGGCTTCCGCGGCCGCGAAGGGGCGGAGCAGCGCGCTGCGGGAACAGCCAGAGACTCTTAGGGTTGTTGGGACCCAGGACCTCGCGGAGCGGTGCGAGCCGGCCCTGGACCCGTGCTGGCCGCACCGGTTCAATTTTTGACAGGTTACTTATATGTGACGTCTTGCCACTAAAATAAAGCTTATTTTACACGTTCGTTAAACTGTCAAATTATTTTTGTCACATTCTACATCCATCCTGGGATTTTACCAACTTCGTAAATGATTTTTTTTTTTTTTTTTTTTTTTTTTTTTTTTTTTTTTTTTTTTTTTTTTTTTTTTTTTTTTTTTTTTTTTTTTTTTGGCTAAGAGGCATACATGAAGATACACCCTTCAAATCGTGACATTCTGTTGGCAAATGTATAGTGCCACACATATGCCGGTATAGTATCCTACAGAATCATTTCACACACCCCCTCCAAAAAAAAATCTGTTACCTATTCCACTTTTTCCCAGTCTCTCATCCCAAGAGACTACTGATCTTTTTTTCTTGTCTTCGCAGTTTTCATTTTCCAAAATGCCATAAGAAAGAAGCCATATAGTATGTCACTTCAGCGGACTGGCTTCTTTCACACAGCAATATAAATTTAAGAGTCATTCATACTTTTTATGGTTTGTTAGTTCATCCCTTTTAATCACAGAATGGTAATCCACTGGATAGCTGGATATATCATAGTGTTTAACCATTCACCTACTGAGATATCTTAATTGCTTCTAATTATTGGTGATTATCAAGAGAACTGCTGGGCACATGCATGTACAATTTCTTTAAGCACATTTATTTAATATTCATATCAGTTAAGTAAATATCTAGAGGCACAATTACTAGATAGTATGATAAGATTATATGTAACTGGGCAATAAACTGCCAAACTGCCTTCCATAGTTAATTTTTTTTCATAATTACTTTTTCTGAGATACAGCCTCCCTATATAGGCTGGCCTCAAACTCACGGCGATCCTCCTGCCCCAGCCTTTGGAGTGCTGTGATTATAGGCATATCATTAGATAGTTTTTTAAGATAAATTTTAAAATATTTAAACAACTTTTTGAAATGGTTAAAAATTGTCCCATTTTACAAAAGAGGAAGAGTGGTACATCAAAAGTGACTTTTCCATGGCTTGAACATAAATCAGGAGAGTCTACCTGCAGAAACTGTTTTTTTTTTTTTTTTAGCAAAATGGTGACAGAAGTTTGGTTTTGCATAAAGCCAGAAGGGTTTGTTTATTTTCAGTAGTAGAGATTGAATCCAGGGCCTTTGCACTGAGCCACACTCCATCCCTGCTCCTTTGTTTTTCATGTTCTTGTTTTTGTCTTTGTTCTGAGACAGGGTCTCACCATGCACCTCAGACTGGTCTCAGATTCACTATGTGGCCCAGGCTGACCTTGACCTTGCAGCAATCTTTCTGCCTCAGCCTCCCAAATACTGGGATTCCAGGTATCAGGCACCACACCTGGTTTGCAAGAGCATTTTGCATATGGATAGCTGTAATGGACAAACTCTTCCCTTTATGGAACTAAAAATTGCCTTGCATTATTCCAGAATCACACCACAATCTTCCATAACAGAGAGAAGGGACCTAAGAGTCGTGTGCCTGGACCCATCTACCACTGAGGAATGGTGTGTGAGTTCAGCAGGAACTTCCTTTCCTTGAGTCTCCAGTTCCCTCTTCGTAAAATGTGGTTTCTGGACTTTATTATTTATAGCCAAGTATGGTGGCTCATGCCTGTAATCCCAGCACTTGGGAGGCTGAGGTGGGAGAATCGATGAGAGTTTGATACCAGCCTGGGCTACAAAATGAGCTCAAGGACAGCCTGAACAGCATAGCGGGAACTTGTCTCAAAAAGACAAAAAAAACCATGGTAGTGGGATATGGTGGTGCATGCCTATAATCCCAGCACCAGAGAAGCTGAGGTAAGAGGATCATTGTGAATTTGAGACCAGCCAGGGCTATAATGTGAGCTCGAGGCCAGCCTGAACTGCATAGTGAGACTCTGTCTCAAAAAGACAAAAATAAATAAGTACTTGAAGTTTGAAAACAATTTAAAAATAAACTTTATTTATTATTTATTTACGTTATGGCCGACTCAGTCTGCCCTGGGGATGGAGCTGGCGCAGCATGTGGTGTTAGGGACTGAGCCAAGGTGCCTGCAGTTGCCTAAGCCTGCCTAAGCAGGCGCTTTAGACCGCTGAGCTATCTCGCCGACCCAAAATGTGGTTTTTAGATGTCTTCTATTTGCACTCAAGACCAACCATATCTGCTCCCAACCCTTCCCACTAATGTGAGTAATACAGAGTCCATCTTCATTTGTGAAAGATTTCTCCTATGGAGGACCAGCTATGCAATTATTTTGTTTTTTTATGGGTACTGGGGTGCTGGGAGTCAAACACAGGGCATTTCACATTCTAGACAAGTATCTTTCTCCTGAGCTATACTCGCAGTCCTCTCACTTGTGAGAGTCAATGTTAGATAAAAGTACACCGTCCTAGGGCCAGCCATAAATAGCTCAGCAAATTAAAGCAACTCTTTAGACACAGTAGCTGGGACTGCCTGCAGTGCCTGCCCCGCCCCCAGGGGGCGCTGAGCCTGGGTTTGGTGGCGCATGCCTGTAATCCCAGCTCTTGGGAGATTGAACACAGGCGGATCACTGTGAGTCCATTCTACACAATGAGACCCTGTAGACCCTGTACTAAAATACAAAAAAAAAAAAAAAAAAAAAAAAAAAAATCCTTAAAAAATTATAACTTTCAAGATAGTGATAGAGCACCTGACCAAGTCCAAGGGCCTAGTCAACGGCCCAGATCACACACCCATGATATTAGGCCTGCTCCTGTGCTTCCTCTATGAGCCAATGACTGTTGCCCTCTCCAGCCTGTTGTGTTTCTTTTCCGGTCACAACTTTTGTGTTGCAGCCATATTGTTTTGTTTATTTTTTCCTGCCAGGCTCAGCTGTGTGGAACCCAGGCTGGCTTTGAACTAACAGTGATCCTCCTGCTTCAACCTTCTGAGTGCTGGGATTATAGGCATGCAATACCAGGCCTGACTGCATAATGGACTTTCTGAAGTTCTCTGCATCCCTTGAACTTTTTCCTCTGGCCTGGGTATCTTCTCCCTCCCTTCTTTACCAGCTTGTCTTTCATCTCCAGATTTGTTTGTGTTTGGTGGTGCTTGCGATGGAATCCAAGGCCTTGAGCGTTCTCAACAAGGGCTCTACCACTAAGCTCGACCCCAGCCCTGACCCGACCTTTCAGAAACCCCCTCCTCAGCCTTCTGCTGTGGCACCACACCCCAGTTCCCCCACATCTCTCAGGAATCCTTTGCCAGCTCACCCTCCCACCTCCAGTTTCTCTGTTTCATTGTTGGTAGAATTTTGGGGATTGCTGTTGTTGTTTTAGCTTCAAAGTTTAAAAAAAATCAAATTATTCAAAACAAGCTCGAACCAATGCATGATGTCTGCCCACCCCTTCAACAGATGACTTTATAACCATGATCTATGGCCAGGTCACATTCAAGAGGCCTCAAATTTAAATTTTTGAAATATTTTCAAAATTGAGTTTGGAAGCTCCAAGGAAAAAGACATCAAGAATTTTAGCATTTCTTTTTCTTTTGGTTGGTTGGTTTTAGTTTTTTGAGACAGGGTCTAGCTATGCAGTTGAGGCTGGCGTTGAACTCAGTGCTGCTCTCCTTCAGTCTCGGGAGTGCTGGGATTATAGGTGTGCCACCCCCATAAGAATTTAGAATTGTGAGTTGGGGAGATAGCTAAGCAGTGTAAGTGCCTGCCTGGCAAGCAGAAGGTCCCAAGTTCAATCCTGGTACCTGAGTTCAATCCCTGGTACACACGCCATGCTGACCCAGAAACCAGGCATGGTGGTACACACCTCTAATCCCAGCGTTGAGGAGGCTGAGACATGAGGATCAATATGAGTATGAACTGTGTGGTGAAACCCTGTATCAAACAAAGAATTTAGAATTGTATTTATTCCTGGACAACATCACCTAAAACTGGCATGAATACTTATACAAATCCAGTAAATAGCCTTGTACACGCACAATATGGAATTTACACCATGAATTCTGTAAAACTCTGCTCAACCTTTCCTTATTTTTAAGTTCCCAGCTAAGGCTTAGCAAATGTGGCCCCATAGTCTTCTCTACCTCTGAGAGGAAAAAGTCACTTTTGATTTATTTTATCTTCATAAGAGCAAAATAACAAAACAAAAGCTGAAGGCAAAAGCAAACTGATATCAAGATATATAACATACCGTTACAAATTCCCTATGATGCCTTTTTTCCTTTTTTTTTTTTCAATGTATGTAGTACAAGGTCTATAGGGTATACAGGATCTCACTACACAGATCGGACTCACAGTGATTCTCCTGTTTTCAGTTTCCCTAGTGCTGGGATTACAGGCGCGTGCCACCACACCCAGTCTCAATCTCTGTTTTAGCGCGCCCCTGGGGCGGGTCCAGTAGGGCAGGCTGAAGATTGAACCCTGGCCGCTGCGCTCTGCCTAAGCAGGCGCTTTAGTTCACTAAGCTATCTGGCTGGCCCCGAATTGCCTATGATGAATGTCATCATTACGTACCATTATGTACATCTAAAATGTACCAATAAAAGCAAGCACTGAGGGGGTAAGGTCCAAGATGGCTACTTGTGTGCTAACATTAGTGTGAAGGTGTCAGGGACAGCTCGTGACATTATCTCCTTGAAGGCCACGCCCTATCCACATTCAGACTAGAGTAATGGCAGAGACCCTGTCTTGGAGGGCTGGAGGTGCCTGGGGGGCTCAGTGACCATGGCTTGCAGAAACTTCCCCCTGGGCATTCCAGAATTGTCTTGTACAAGGCTCACTCTGCCACCTCCCAAAGTGGTTGATCACTGGAACGAGAAGAGGGCAATGTTCAGAGTATATGATAACATCAGGATCCTAGGAGACTTTGAAAAACACCCCAAAGACCTGATCACCGGCCCCATGTGGCTTCGAGGCTGGAAGGGAAATGAATTGCAGTAATGTATGCGAAAGAAGAGAATGGTTAGAAATAGAACGTTCACTGACGACGTGCACCTTAAAAAATGTATCAGCTATCTCTACAAACACTTTAATCGTCGTGGGAAGAGATACATCTGTCTCCCTGGAGAGGAGGGTCAGGACTTTCCTTGTGAGGGAAGGGTTTGTATGCTCACTAATAAAATGGAACTTTGGGATCTAAAAAAAAAAAAAAAAAGTCTAGCGAGGTTCTCAGGATGCCTAGCAACTGTTGCCATAACAACACAATTTCCGCCTACATCAAGGAGTGTGGCTCCTCGCGCAACCCAGAAGGCACTGCTCTATTTCCTAGTCTTCCGCCTCTCTCCATCCCAACATGCAACGGGGTTTACTTTGTTAAGCAATCTTTATTAGGGTGATTATAAAAATGCCTGAGTTTCTTAAACTGTCTAGAATAGGAAGACGTGCAGGAACTATCTCAAAAGAGGTACATAGTGATTTCGTTTTAGAGAGTTGGGGGTGCAAACTCGATTATAAAGCCGCTCCCTTTTCTGGATTCGTACAGGCATCTTATTGGACAGCCCACACAGAATGGAGGCGTGAGGGGTCTTCGGGGTCCTAGGCGGGGGACATGAGGGAGGAAGTGGCGCCGTCTGTCCGCGCGGACTTCCTAGAGCCTTCAACGTGGGACCATGGGAGGCTTGGAGAAGAAGAAGGTGAGTGGTAGGAGCGCCAGTTTTCAGGGAGTGGAAGACAGGGGTGGCGGAGTCTATGGTTGTTTCTTTGCCCGGCCTTGGCTTCTTGTGGCGGAAGAAACGGCAGGATCAAGGAGACGAGCGATAGCTCTGAGAAGGGATTAGAGGCTGTGGTACACTGTACTGCAGTGCTCGTCTGGTGAAAACTGAAGAAAAAACTACGGAGTTATTTCTGTCAAAGGAATTAAAAAAAAAACTTCACCCCAAACGTACCACGGCAGTTTACAAAGAGTGGCCAATAGGACGTGCAGTTCTTCATTTCTAAGGCTTGTTTCGTTTACGGTTGAATTAAGCACTGCGTAAGGCACTGGGATGGATATATAAACAATCAGGTGTGCCCTTGCTTTTACGGCGCTTACTTTCTGGCATACTGGAAAGATGGGTACAAAAGTAAGCAAAATGATCGCACATTGTTAAATGTGCTGCGAAGGAAACCATCGAGGAATAATATCGAGATTATAGAACGCAGTGTATTGCAGTTATTATAGTCTCGGAAGTTTTCTTTATGACAAATTTTCACACAAACCTGAAAAAGCAAAACATACTTGATGGGTTCCCAGGGGATAGGAGTTCTTAGGGAGTAAGCCTGGAATGGGAAATTAAATGCCAAGATCACTAGGAAAGATCTATTATATATAAGGATTTGTAAGAATACAAATGTGGCCGGGATATAGTAAACCAAGGAGAAATAATATCTGGCAATAGTGGGGCTGGACAGGGACCAACCTCATCACATAAGGTCTTACCATGTAAGACCTATTGAGCTTCAGTGAAGGGCTTAGATTTTATTCTGAGTAGTAGAAATCAAAGCAGAGATACTATGATCAAGAGATGGAAAACCTGCCCTTGCTTGAGGTGCCAGTGCAGAGGTATAACGAGTCATGATTCTTATTGCAAGTTTGGTTTCAGAGCCATTTTGATGTTTTGGTCCAGATAATTCTTTTTTTTTTTTTTTTTTTTTTTTTAACTTTAATGAGGTATTTTTAAAAATTATTTATTTGTTTGTTTGTTTGTTTGCTTGTTCGTTTCTTTATTTTATGGCTGGCTCAGCCTGCCCTTGTGGTGGGGCTGGCACAGCATGTGGTGCCGCAGATAATTCTTCATTGTGAAAAGGGTTGTCCTGTGCATTATAGGATATTCAGTAGTATTACTGATGGCCATCCACTAGATGCCAGTGGGAATGTGGGAATCAACAATCAAAAATGTCTATAGACATTGTCTCTTTCCAAACACACACACACACACACACACACACACACACAGTAAAGCATCTTGTTGAAACCAGTTATCCCCTTAATTTTCTTTTTAATCTTTTATTTGCTTATTTGGTACAGGGTTTTGCTATGCAGCTCAGACTCGTAGTGATCCTGTCTCAGCCTCCCCATTGCTGGGATTACAGGCGTGTGCCACCATGCCAGGTTTTGGTGGCCAACTCAGTGCGAGGCCTGCATGGCATGCGGTACCAGGGATGGAACTTGGGTCCTTGTGCTTGTCAGGCAGGTGCTTAGACCGCCAAGCTATCTTCCCAGCCCATATTCTCTTAATGTTTAACAGAGGTACATGTAGCATAGGACTCCTATGAAAATGGAGTGTCATGACGTAGTCTGAAGTTCATGTTTATATTGCCAGCACTTAGCCTAGACCTGATGTCCCAAAGAATCATTGAATATCTAATGGAAAGAATGAATGGTGTGTTTCGTGAATGTGGAGTTATTCAGAAACATTAGTCTTCAGGGCCGGCGAGATGGCTCAGTTGTCTAAAGCGCCTGATTAGGCAAGCTTAGACAACCGCAGGGACCGCAGTTTGATCCCTGGCACCACATGCTGTGCCAGCCCCACCCCCAGAGCGGCTGAGCCAGCTGTAATATATGAAATATTAGTCTTTAGAAGACTACAGATTTGATTCTCAAGAGCTGAACTCTCTTAGAGGCCCCTTCTGTCTTATTTCAGAGAAAGCTCTCTGTACATGGTTAGCATTTTGGGGTGTTTCATACAGTGTACTGCTTCTATTAAGGATACTGAGATGTGAGTGTGAGGCAGCATCTTAGTACCACAAACATTCAGATGGGCAGCACGCTTGAGGGTGTATAGAGTCCAAGGGTTTTTTATTTTAATTCTGTCTTTTTTTTTTTTAATTTATTTATTTATTTATTTATTTGTTTGTTTGTTTGTTTGTTTGTTTGCTTGTTGTGTTTGTTTGTTTCTTTATTTATTTATTTTGTGGCTGGCTCAGCCTGCCCTGGTGGTGGGGCTGGCGCAGCATGTGGTGCCGGGGATCGAACCGCAGTCCCTGCAGCTGCCTGAGCTTTCCTAAGCAGGCGCTTTAGACCACTGAACCATCTCGCCGGCCCCTTAATTCTGTCTTTGTTGCTCTTGTGTCTACCTTTGAACACATTCCAGGACCACTGCTATCTGCTGAATGAATGAAAGAGGCTGTTACTTAAAGCATACATTTTCTTTTTCTTTTCTTTCTTTTTTTTTTTCTTTTTTCTCCCAGTACTGGGAATTGATTATGGGGAATGCTGAGCCACATCTCCAGCTCCTGTTAATTTTATTTTGAGAAACAATCTGGGCTTGAACTTGTGATCATCATTACCTCGCAGTGGTCTGAATGCTTGGAGTTAAGGCATGTGCTACATGCCTGGCAGGGCATGCATTTCATTCAGGTGCTATCATCCAAAGGAGCAAAGTTTGTTTGTGGGGTATGTATCTCAGATGTTCAATGGCTTGTAGCCTCCTCAGAAAGACCACGTTACGGGGCCATCAAGATGGCTCAGAGGTCTAAGGCACCCTTAGGCAACTGCAGGGACTGCAATTTGATCCTGGCACCACATGCTGTGCCAATTCCATCCATATGTCATGCTGAGATAAATAAACAAACCACCTTACATAAGCAGATCTGTGCTATGTCCTTGGTATTAATATTTCATTGAGCTGTGGGGAGGAAAGGATGAGCTATGGGGGCTGTTGGAAAAGTCTTGTGGTGGTTAAAGGGTTTTGTTGTTGTTCTGAGATAAGATTTCATATGCAGCTTAGGCTGACCTTTGTAACCCAGGCTGGCCTGGAACTCGAAGCAGTCCTGCATCAGCCTTCTGAGCCCTGGGATTATAATGGGGGAGATTGGAGATTGATTGGAGGCTAGTTTAGCAGTTAAGTGCACAGAGTTGGAACTCAGACCTAAGTTTAAATCCCAGCTCCAGCTTTGAAAAGCTGTGTAATATGGGCAAGTTGTTTTACTAAGCTTATTTCCTCTGTGAAACTGGAGTTCTAACGGCACCTACCTCACTGGGTTGTGAAAATTAAAATTAAGTATGTCAAAATCACTAACTATTCTGGCCAGTATTTAGAGCTAGTACTAAGTACTTGGTATATCATCCAAGTCACAACACCTCATAAGTTCTTAGTGTTGTAGTTTCCAGTTTATATCCTTGATGTTGACAGCAGCAAAAGTAGTACAAGAGAGCTCATTTAGGTAGGCCAGCTTTCTGTACAGGGTTACCATTCCAGAATCATCTTGGCCACTTGTCCAGAGTCATTGTTGCCTCTGGAATTAGATGTGGCCAGAGTTTGATGTTAGTTATTCAGTCATCGCTAATTGTTTTTTCATTCCCCAAGTATGAACGAGGTTCTGCCACCAACTACATCACCCGAAACAAAGCCCGAAAGAAGCTGCAGCTGAGCCTGGCAGACTTTAGGTGAGGTTGGAAGGGGATGGAGTTGGGTCTCTGGGGAGCATGTGCTTGAAATACACAATGAAAATTCAACTGTCTCCTAGTCTTACCTGAGTTTCTACAGACTGGCAGTCTGCCATTCTTCCTCTTTCTTTCCTGGCCTTGCTTTAGTGAGCTGTGCTGTGTCCAAGGGGGAGTTGGAGGAGAACTGGGACTGTAGAATGTGTTGGCTGGATCCTTGCCTCTCCACTGTGGGAGAAGAGACTGCTGATCCTGCAGCTAGGGCTTCTCACTTCTTGTAGAATCAAGTGTAAACTTCTCTGTAGCCTGTGGTCCTTGCCACTGAGCCAACCCTGACCTAAGCAGCCTCTCCCAATGCACTTACACTCCTTTATTCTGCCCTGCACTTTCCAACCTTATGGTCTTTGTCCTTTTTAGGGTACTTTTTATGCTTCTCCTCCTCCTCCTCTTCCTCCTCCTCTTCTTTCTTCTTTCTCCTCCTTCTCCTTCTCCTCCTCCACTGGAGATCAAACTCAGATAACACAGATACAACACTCCTTGCTTTTTTTTTTTTTTATGACACAGGGTTGCTAAGTTGGCCTCCAACTTGAAATTCTCATGCATAAGCATTAGCTTCCCAAGTGGCTGGGATTACAGTCTTACAACACCACACCTGGCTTGGTCCTCTATCCCCTTGCCCACCTTTATATGGTTGAAGTGTTGACTTTTCAGGAAGGTATCAGGTACCTACTAGGCCCTCTTAAGTCCTGTTTGTTTCCTTTCTGGGCTTATGACAGTCTTCATTATGTATTTTTACGGAAATTTGTCACTCTCAAACTCCTGCATTAGAATGTAAGCTCTCTAGAGATCCTGAGCTATAGGTTTTCAGGCTTAGGTGTGGCCAGTGCTCTATACCTTTACTCACATGACAAGTGGCTTCTGTCTTCTAGGCGGCTATGCATCCTGAAGGGCATTTATCCTCATGAGCCCAAACATAAGAAGAAAGTGAACAAGGGTTCCACAGCAGCCCGAACCTTTTATCTCATTAAAGACATCAAGTTTCTCCTCCATGAACCCATTGTCAACAAATTCCGGGAATATAAGGTGAGGAGGCTTAGGCTGAGTGGAGGGTCTCCATTATGCACAGACATGTGACTCACTAACCATGAGGTTGCCAGCCTCTCAGCAAGCCTATTTGAAGGAGGACGTCATTCTGTCTCAAAGGGATGTTTCAGGGATTCACTGAGATTACGTCTGGATATCATTTGCACAGAACTGGCCAATGATTGTTGCTTTACCTATTAACAGTTTTACCTGGTTCTTTCCTAAAAGATTGTATTTTTTGCTCCTGAGGCAAAGATTGAACTATTTCATGGTCTTGTGGTGCATTCCCTATCTAAAGATACAGTTCCTTGTCTGGTTCTTTCTGCAGTTACTCCCAGGAGACCAAGTCTTCCATTCCACAGATAGAGACATTCGCTGCTCAAATGCTATAAGGACAACAGAAACCTATTGTTACTAAATGGAAATAAGTAAAAGACTGTTGCAGCTGATACTTCCAGTGGGGAGCAGCATTTGGCTGAGTAGAGGGCTGCCACCTGGTGGCTAGGAGGAGACTGGGCAGCCCCAGTTGCAGGGTTCTACGTAAACTCACTATAAGAAGTGGAAGAAGTTGGGAGATGACTTTCTGAGCTTCCATTTATCATCCCAGAAGCTGTTTGAGCTTCTGGGAAGCCCTAAGGGTGGGCATGAACAGAAGTTCTTTTAAAGGAGACGTCAGATGTGCGGGAAGACCTGACTAGTGCTCCCAGCAGTTGGGAACAAGGCCCAGCCCTCTGACCCTGATCTTTCTGAGTGGCACATCACTTGGCCTCTTTTTTTTTCAGTTTGAAAATGGGACTCAAAAAAAAAAAAAGAAAGAAAGAAAATGGGACTCATCTGCCTTCCTTTGTAAAAATGGCATTTGCATGTCTATGAGTGGTGGTCCCTGTGCATCCTTAAGGGTGTGCCCTGGTCCAGCTCAGGTTGTTAACATAGGTCAGCCAGTTGCCCTGTGAAGTTGGCTGTGGTTCAGATCCTGGGCTAAAGGGGGTGCCTTCACAGGCAGATCACTAGGACCAGCTTCTGGAGGCAGTAAGAGGCTACCTACCTCGTGGATCCATCCTCTGGAAGAGAGCTGTCCTGCAGTCGCTGGCCAAGCCTCAGTGGTCCCTTTCTGTTTTCCAGGTATTTGTTCGAAAGCTCCGGAAGGCCTATGGGAAAAGTGAGTGGAACACTGTGGAGCGTCTGAAGGATAATAAGCCCAACTACAAACTTGACCACATCATCAAGGAGCGGTGAGTCAGGCGCCCCTTGGAGCACTGTGTCTTGCCTCGCAGGCTCTGTCCTGGCACTGAGGACACAATTAAGGACAAGACCAAGACCGTGCTCACAGAGTGCACATCTTTCATGACCAAATCTAAACTGACAACTCACCATAGTGATTGCAGCTTGTGCTGAGGACCGTGAGAGATGTGAGCAGCATGCAGGAAACTGGTGGAGCTGTGTCAATGATACACTTGGGAGAGGCGGTCTCTCTGGGTAGAGATGTTTGAGCTAACCAGGGGAACACATTCAAGTAGCAGCAATAGGAGATGCAAAGGCCTTAATAGGAGTGAGTGAGAACTCTGGGGTTACATGTGGAATACAGACCTGTAAGGCCTGGGGCCACACTTGTGGCCTTGTCTGTTCCTTGCCTACCCTTCTTAGAAGTCCCTCTACCTCCTGTGCTGTATCAGTGATTTTTTTTTTTTTTTTCCTTTTTGAGACAGGGTCTCACTATGCAGTGCAGGCTGACCTTACACTTTTTGTAGCCTAGGCTGGTCTCGAACTCACACCATTTCTCCTGCCTCAGCCTCCCAAGTGCTGGGACTATAGGCGTGCACCACCACGGCCTGGCTGAATCAGTGATTCTTCAGCAGGGGTAATGTTGCTTCTCCAGTGGACATTTAGCACTGTCTGGAATGTTATGGGTTCCTATAATTTGGATGGGATGTTTTTGGTCTCTAGAAGATAAAGCCGGGGTTGTTACTAGATATCCTACATTACCCAGAACAGATTCTATAACAGAACAGTCTGTCCCAAGATGTGAGTAGTGGTGAAGTTCAGAAACTCTGGGCTAGTGACTCTTTTCTTTTGGACTAACAGCCCAAGTACGCTTAGCTGCAGAGTAGGTGGCGTTGGGCTGTGTTCATGACAATGTGGACCATCCTGGTTGTTGAAGCTTGTGTCTGTTTGTTCCCCTAAAGGCTCACGCAGTCACGGGGCAGACTTCTAGAGTTTGTGATTAACTCATGATCCACTGGGATCGTGGATGTGCGTGCTGCTAGGATTACGGGTGTTAGTAGTACACCTAGGCTGGGGCAGATAGCCTGAATGCAACTTAGGGAGATAGACTTCCTCTCTGTTGCTGTTGTTGCCGCTACTCCCTTGCTCTCTGTTCTTTGCGGCCACCATGAATTGCTGCCCTCTGCCATGTGTCTCTCTGCCCTTGGAGCCAGCTGAGTATGGACTGAAACCTCTAGTAACTAAGCTAAATAAACTTTTCCTTTTTTTTTTTTTTTTCTTTTGGAGTACCGGGTTCGAACTCATGACCTTGTACTTGTCAGGCAGGCACTTGTGCTATGGAGCTGTCTCCCCAGCCCCTCCTTTCTTCATTTTTGAGTGTTGGATATTTTCCCAACAACAGGGGAAAAGTAACTGAGACACTGGGAAAGGCCCTGGCCTGGATGCTACACAGGTGGTGTCTTCATCCTGGTGTGGCGTTCATGAGCTGGGCAATCAGGACAGTCTGTTCCCATTCCAGGGCCATCTTCTTGAAGGCAGTTTGGAGGCCAAGAGCTCTGGAGGCTTCTCCAGCTGCAGGGATGTTGGGGGAGCCGAAGCCCTGTCTGACCACTTGTGACCAGGGCATCTCTAGGTAGCTGCAAGGGCTCAGGATTAAATCACCAGTCTGGTCTTGCAGTGTCATGTGGAAAATGACAAAGTAGTATCAAAGTAGTAGGGTTGGCTGTGGCACAGTCACCTGTGCTGGGTCCCATGGGGCTTGAACCCAGCTGTCATTTATTACTTGTGGTTGAGTGCGATCTCCAGGCCCTGCACTTTTGTCCTCAGCTGGATGGACACACTGTAGCTGATCCTGCCTAGGGTGGCTTCCTCAGCTTCCTCATTTACTGCAGTGTTCCTAGAAATACTGTCCCACTTTTCTTCCTCTTGGGCTCCTCAGATCCTGTTTCCAGCATTTCTACCCCTGGTTGTAGTTGATTCTGCTAAGTAGATAAGTCTGGGGGATGAGAGTCAAGGAAGACAGACCCCACCGTGGTAGCCTGTGGCCAGGTACAGACACTGTCTTCCCAGGCCCGTGAGGCAGCTGCCCATTTCCAATTTCCTTAGTGGACTTTCCAGTGGATTACCTTTGAATTAAAGGTTTTATCTTCAAAAAGGGTCAGCGGGCCACAAACTTGGCCTCCCCTCATATAGCAGTGCTCAAGGCCAGGTCTGTGGTGGGTGACTTGGAGTTCCCACTGGAACTCTGTGTTCCTCGGAGCTCAGGGCTTCGTCCTGGTTCAGTAGTTCCTCTCAGGGCTGCTCCAGGTCTGCAGCCAGCTTAGAGGAAGTTGGTGCCAGCAGGTCAAGAAGTGGTTCTGGGAAGGCCAGGCTGGGAAAATGTTACATCCGGGTAGCCAAGGGAGTAGAGGGTAGAGTTGGAACTCCTTGGAGCCCAGGCTGAACAGGCTCATAAGACAGCCCCACAACCCTCAGGTACCCTACATTCATTGATGCTCTGCGGGACCTGGATGATGCCCTGTCCATGTGCTTCCTCTTTTCCACCTTCCCGCGGACAGGCAAGTGCCATGTGCAGACCATCCATCTGTGCCGCCGGCTCACTGTGGAGTTTCTGCACTACATCATTGCCGCCCGTGCCTTGCGAAAGGTGAGCTGGGGCCTAGGGAGGCAGTTTGAGTAGTATCATTTCCCCTGCTGCTTGTGGATGTCACCACATTGTCTGTCCTTCTCCCCTCAGGTCTTCCTGTCCATCAAAGGCATTTACTACCAGGCTGAGGTGCTGGGGCAGCCCATCGTGTGGATTACACCCTATGCCTTCTCTCATGATGTGAGTGTGCCCAGAGGGAAGGTCTCATCCTGAGTCCTGGATGGGTTTGAAAGTGTGGATGGCGCATTTGCTGTCCTGTGGAGTCCAGCATGTGCTGAGTTCTTGATTGTTGGCTGTGGGAAGAGGGATGGGGATGGACTGCACAGCCCTGTAGCTCTCTCTGTCCCATGATACACTGCAGAATTTCCAATGTGAGAAATACTCAGCCCTAAGCATTAAGCCTAATGCTGAGCAGGAGTCCCCAGGCCCTCCCAGTTCTAGCACATATCAGCTGGATATGTTCCTGAACATTTCTGTGCCTCATTTAGTCATAAGGTTCCACTTCTAAGCCTGTTGTGAGAATTTAAGGAAAAGAAATCTTAAATGCTCGGCGCATAACTCTTGGGAGTCGAGAGCCGAATAAAGTGTGAGCAGCTCTGGCTGAATTTATGCCAGTGACAGAACTTGGCCCTCCCCTCACACCTCGTCCTCATCCCCGCTCTGCCACTGACAGCTTTGACCCTGGCACTCCTGCTGTTTTCTGCTTTCCCTGCTCAGAATCCCACAGCTGGATGGGGTGACCTTGAAGGTAGGGGAAAGCACTTGACACATGACCCTACCTCTTACTAATCTCTCTTTTAAGTTCTGGGGGTTGTTGCTGGGGTCTCACTGTGAGAAATGTTGCTTTTGCCTCCAGTGGAGTCACCACTGGCCTCTAGTGTCCCTGGGGGGTCTGAGCTTACAGCCACCTGACTTCTTGTTCTGTGGCCTGCACTTGTTCTGCCTTCCTGCATCTTCTCAAAGTAGGAGTGCTGCCTTCTGTAGACAGCAGATGCTGCCACCAACCTGGTTGAGGGAATGGGATGCTGCCACCTGGGGTCCCTGTCAGGTGCTCTGGGGAGTACAAGGGCCGGGTATGGCACATGGGTACTTTGGTGGTGGGCTGAGACCTGTCTGAGTGAGAAATGAATTTTGGCAGTGCCTGTCCCACCCCCAGGGCAGACTTGGGTAGCCAGAGCTCATGACCCTTCCCTCTTCATCTCTCCGTCCCTCCTCCTCTTCCTTCCTTCCTGCCTTTCTCTGTCCTTCCTGCTCTCTGATGTCCCACCCCCGTGCTACTCAGACTGGTCTTTGTGTGCCTTCCTGAGTGGTGAATAGGGCCCTGTGGAGGGATAGCCTCCACACAGCTGGCCCTGGGGGAAGGGCACAGCTGCCCCTTCCTCCTTCCTGACTGGGTTGCTACCACTGCTTCCTTCGGCTGAAGATGGGCAGCCAGTACTGGGCAGTAGTGGAGTAGGGGAGAAGTGCTCAGCTCATTTCTGTGCTGCAGAATGGGGTTGGTGCCCAGATGTCCAACAGGCCTGTGGAGGGCCCAGGCAGGACCCCTTTTGCACACATATTATATGGCAGCAAGTTATAGAAAGTGCTCAGAGTCCTAAGTACACCCCAGAAGAGACATCATTACTGATTTTTCTGTTTCTTAAAAAATTCTCTCTGCTCCCTGGGGTCCTCATCTGGGTTGACCTGTCAGGTTCTAGAGAGTTGGACACCAGTTGAGAGTTGAGGCACAGTGATCCAGGTCTCAGATCAGCTCCACAGGGCAGAGATGGGACCAGAGTTGCTGGGTTGGCAGCTCGTGAATCTGGCTTTCTGCTCCAAGCAGGTAGTGACTCTGCTTGCCATTTTCCATGGGCTCCTTAGGCCTTCAGGTTGTACTTGCTGTATGGGCCTGAGGAGGGGTCACTGAAATATGACAACCATCTCTCCGGAGGTTCTCACCAGGATGTGGATGAGGCACCTTCACCTCTGAGGTCTGTGGCCCCTCTTCTGGGCACGGACTGTGCTGTACTCTAGAGGATGCCCTCCTGTGCTCGGCTGGCTCTGAGTAGCAGTGAACAGATGCTGGGAGGGAGGATGGAGAGGGCTTGAGCTCCCTCGGCTAAAAATCATTTTTTTTTTAAACTTTATTTGTTTATGTTATGGCCAGCTCAGCCTGCCCTGGGGGTGAGGCTGGCGTAGCATGTGGTGCCAGGGATCAAACTGCAGTCCCTGCAGTTGCCTAAGCTTGCCTAATCAGGCACTTGAGACTGCTGAGCTATCTCACCGGCCCTGAAGTTCGCTTCTTAAAGGACAAAAGTCTGCACTGAGGCTTGAGGGATGGAGGGAGGGGACAGACAGTTGTAATAACACCATGGACCAGTTACCTTTCTAGGTGAAAAGTGTGGCCATGGTACATGTGTGGGTCTGGCCCTGGCTGCCAGCATAGCCCTAACCTTGTGGACCCTATCCTGAGCCTCACTAGTGTGCACAGTGCCTATGGGTGCCATAACCCCAGTCTTGTACCCACACCGCTAATGCGTCTCTTTTGCCCCCAGCACCCAACAGACGTGGACTACAGGGTCATGGCCACTTTCACTGAGTTCTACACCACCTTGCTAGGCTTCGTCAACTTCCGCCTCTACCAGTTGCTCAACCTGCACTACCCACCAAAGGTAGGGCCCCCAACAGGTTTTTCTCCCTCTCTCACTATGTAGTTTGGGCTGGCCTTGAGCTATTTGCAGTCCTCCTGCCTCAGCCTCCCAAGTGCTGGGATTACAGATGTTTGCCACTGAGGCGAGGGGGTGGACTGTTCTTGTCATCTGACTTCCCCCCTACCCCCCAGCTGGAGGGTCAGGCTCGAGCAGAGGTGAAGGCGAAGGAGGATGCCTATGCATTGGACTCTGAGAACTCCATGGAGGTAAGGGGTTTCAGGGGTATCAGCCTTGTGCCTCCCGAAGGAGTGGTCCCTCTGTCCAGGACCTCTAGCGTTCTAATCTGGGGCGAGGGCAGCACGACTGGATTGGTGGTCTTGGCTGGCCCAGAGCTGTCACGGCTTCTCCCCATCCCTCCCGCTTGGACAGAGTGCCCACCTGCACAGGGTAGCCCTGCAGCTTTGCTTCCCTCCCATAGAAACTGGCGGCCCTCAGTGCCAGCCTTGCCCGTGTGGTGGTGCCTGCGGCGGAGGAGGAGGCTCAGGCTGATGAGTTTCCTGCTGATGGGGTGAGTACCATGCTGCCTTCCAGAAGAGGGGTACAGCTAGGCGTGGGGGCCAGTTGAGACAGAAGGTTGGGAGGTGGGTGGATCTGGCGACATGAAACCACGTGGCTTGGCAGGAGATGGCGTTACAGGAAGAGAACCGCAGGAAAGAGCTGGAGGCTCAAGAAAAGCACAAGAAGCTCTTTGAAGGCCTGAAGTTCTTCCTGAACCGCGAGGTGCCCCGTGAGGCCTTGGCCTTCATCATCAGGTGGGCAGGCTCTTTGTGCTGGCCTGTGTCACTGGCTGTGTGCCAGTCTAGATCCTGCCATGGGTACCTATGGGAAACCTTGGGGCTGGGGAGATAGCTCCATGGCACATGTGCCTGCCTGGCAAGTGCAACGTAGTGAGTTTGAATCCCAGTCCCACAAGAAGAAAGGAAGGAAGGAAGGAAGGAAAGAAGGAAGGAAGGAAGGAAAAAGAGAAACCTAGAGATGACATCTGTTTCCATATATGGTTTGACTCAAGCACCTAGAAAGTGCTCAACCCAGAGCAGGACTGCCATTGCTGTCTCACCACTGGGGTCCCTGCTGAGCCAGTATTGGAGTCAGTGGCACAGTCTGGAGAGTCCAGGATAGGGATGGACAATCCTGAAAGGACGGATTTGTGGGCTGGGTGGTCAGCATATCCCAGGGAATTGCGTTCCATACCTGGCAGCTCATGCCTGGGATCTTTGGTCTCTTCCTCTACTTGTAGAAGTTTCGGGGGGGACGTGTCCTGGGACAAATCTTTGTGCATTGGGGCCACCTATGATGTCGCAGACACTGGCATCACCCACCAGATTGTCGACCGGCCTGGACAACAAACCCCTGTCATTGGCAGGTAGGCCCAACGCTCAAGCGCTACCTAGAGAACAGCCTGTCTCGGGGGCACCTGCTGTGCCGCAGGGCTCCCGTTGATCCTCTGACCTGTCTTTGCTGGCCGTTCTGCATCAGGTACTATGTGCAGCCCCAGTGGGTGTTTGACTGTGTCAATGCCCGGCTGCTCCTCCCGGTGGCAGAGTACTTCCCTGGAGTGCAGCTGCCCCCACACCTTTCACCCTTCGTGTCTGAGAAGGAAGGAGATTACATCCCACCCGAGAAGCTGAAGCTGCTGGCTCTGCAGCGAGGAGAGGACCCAGGTCAGTGGGAGGCGGGCCAGCATCAGGGTGGACAGCTCCTTGATCTGGCCATTTCTTTTGGCTACTCATTGCAGAGTTGCAGACTCCTTGGTATCAGCAGCAGCTAAAAGCCCTTTGAACCACATTTTGGGTAAAGTTTAGGGGTAGGAAAGGAACCATTTGTACCATTTGGTCAGGCAGTGTTTATATTCTAGAGTAGTCATCTGTGATCACATAGACAGCAGAGTTCAAGAGTAAAGGATCAGAGAAGTTCCCATGGGGGCTGCTGTGCCTGTGAAGAGAGGCCTGAGGGGGCTGCACTGGATTCGCTTTTGGCATATCTGAGAGTATTGGGGTCCGAGAGAGTAGTATCTAGGGCCAGCATTCACCCTGCAAGGGAAAAAGCATGTAACCAGGGCACTCAGAAGTCACTGGTGGTCTGTAGGAAAATTGAAAGAATCGGAAGAGGAAGAAGAAGACAACGAAGGTGATAGTGAAGAAGAGGAGGAGGAACATGGAGAGTCTGGTTCGGAGAAGGAGGAAGAGGCCTGTCTCGTAGCCCTGGAGGAGCAGAGGATAGAGGAAAAGGTATGGAGGTGTTCAGTTGGGGCACTGCCTAGAGAGCAGCCCCTCTGATTCAGTAGGGCAAGAGCCTGGGAGCCTGCACCCACAAGCACCTGCTGTGTGTCCCCAGAAACCCAGGGTGATGGCAGGCACTGTGAAGCTGGAGGACAAGCAGCAGCTGGCCCAGAGGGAGGAGAGTGAGGCCAAGCGCCTGGCCATCATGATGATGAAGAAGCGGGAGAAGTACCTTTACCAAAAGATCATGTTTGGCAAGAGGCGCAAAATCCGAGAGGTGAGCTCTTGTCACTGCTACCTGAGACTGGGGTGATCACCAGATGTGGCTGTGCTGTGCAGTGAGCTCAGAGGTTGAGATGAGACCGTCCACTGGGCAGACTCTGGAGCTCTCTTACCCTCTTCCTGAGGTCACCTGCTTGGTCCAGGCGTTTCTTGGGGCTTTTGTACCCTTCTTGCTCCCTGGTTATTCCTGACCCTCTCTCTGGTAGCAAAGAGAGTTATCTGGGCAGAATTGGGAAATTTTTGTTAATTTCTCTATTTTCTTATTCACAAAGCCACACAAGCTCATTTAAAAAACAAAATACATGCAACCCAGAAATCTATAAAGGAGATGCAGAAGTGACCCACAATCCTACCTTTGGGGTGACCTATAGGAATGGTCCTCCAGCTTGCTTTTGTGCATATAATGGCATTGTTTGAACAGTATTGTGCTTTGTACAGATTGTTTTGAAATTAGTTTTGAGATATATCATAATGTGAGCTATGCCCCACTGGTGGGAGTAGAGTGTATTAGTCATTTGCAGAGCTAATATCCTTGAACAGGTCCCTGCCCACCTTGTAGCGTCTCTGCAGGCTAAATCTTAAGTGTCAGTGGCTGTAATTCTGCGGTAGATACTGCCCCATGGCTGGGCAGTCTTGCCTGTCAGTTCCATCTTTCTAGAGTAGGGCTGGTAAATGGAAGAGTTTCTGAGGTTCCTTCAGCTCTGGGAGCCAGGAATGATTGTAATTAGGCTGTGAGCCCATGACATAATGAAGAGCCATAGTGCAGGAGGGCTATATCTGATTGTTAGCTTTTCACAAGCTCTGATTTTAAGGAATAACTTGAAGATTCTCTTCGTGTCTGTCCCTGACTCCATGCCCCCACCCACACCCAGCCTGATTGCCCCTTTTTTTTTTCTTCATAGGCCAACAAACTGGCACAGAAGCGGAAAGCTCATGATGAGGCTCTGAAGTCTGAGAAGAAGGCCAAGAAGGCAAGGCCTGTGTGAGTGCTCATGGCCCTCCTGGAGCTGGACATGGCAGAGACAGGCCAACAGACCTACACTGGTGGCAGGCCCGTCACTTCTGCTCTCATCCCTCTTCTCCCCTGGCCAGCCATGGACCCTTATGCCCTCTGTTTGGGTGCATGGGCTGTCTGGACCCCTGTGGATGGAGCTCCCTACTGGTGGCTGAGCAGAGAAGAGGACTTCTGCATTCTCAGGAGTCAGTGACATGGGGAGCAGCCACCTGACAAATCCCTTCCTTACTGCCTGCATTCACTCTGGCTTTCCATAGGCCCCACTTACCACTAGACCTGTGATTGTCAGGGTGCTGTGATGGGGTGAGAGTGGAGATGATTTTGTTATTAAATGGCTGGATTCTAAGTTGAGCTTTCCTGGTGTTATAAAAGTGCTGCCTGGCACCCTGTGTTGTGGGACATGCCATCCCTAGCTATCGACCAGAGTAGGCCTAGGCTCACTCAGCCTGCCCTGCATGTCCCAAGCACCCATCCAGGGGCAGAGGTACCAGAAAGGAGACAGGTTCTAGGGGGCGGCTTCCATGTTTGCTCTAATGTTGGCTCACATTCCAGCTCAGTCACTTTCCATCTGAACCTGCTTCCTGCTAAGTTGGGGGCATGAGGGTGGGTTTGAATCTTCCCTCAGAAGGCTGTGTTGGGGGTGGTCAGTGATAACGAGAGGCTCAGTATGTCACTTATCAAGGGGCTAATGGAGCTAGCCAAGAAGGCAAAAGTGGTTGAGGCTTGGAGTCCCAAGGGCAGGAACACTCCTAACTTTGAGAGCTCGTGGGAGAACCAAGTAACCTCTAGTGTTAACCACTGCTGAACCGTGCACCCCAGCCTTGTACTTTGTGTCTGACCTGGCAGCACCTACTGATACTCCAAGGTCATCCCTTGCCTGGGACTATCCTTGGATGCAAATTCCAGCCCTCCCAGCTTCCTCTAAGGTTGCTCCTGGTAAGCTGGCTGAGTGCTGCCTAGAGCAGGCACCATGGCTGAGGAAGAGTGGGTTTGGAACCTGACTCCACCTTCCCCAAATCTAGGCAGCTTAAGGCCTTGGCCTCCCACAGCAATGTGTGCTGGTTCTGCAGGTGGAGAGTGTTTTTGGCTAGTGGCTGCAGGTACAGGGAGGAGTGGAGCACTCAGAGGGCTTGGTTCCTGCCCAGTGGACCTCACTGGGCACGAAAGGGCTGTGTCTCTCGTGCCCATGCTGGCACATCCATGGTGGGGGAGTAGGGGGAGACTCCAGAAGCAGAGATGGCTAGGACTGAGATCCAGAGCCTGTAACCCCAGGGAGTGACTCAGGCCTGCCTGGGTGCATGTGCATCCCAGGCCACAGTCAGTGCAGATCAGATACGGAAAAATGTCTGGCAGCCACGCTGATGTGGAATTTTCCTGATTCCAGAAGAGCCCAGAAATGGCGGGGGCACAGGGCTCTGGTGTGGCTTATCCCTTATTGGCGGCTGGCTGCTTCTGTACTGCCCACAGCTGGAGCCAAGAATTCCTCCCTCAGAGACAATAGCGCCACCCTTGGTCCTGCTGCCCTGGGGAGGTGGGGGTGGGAGGGACCTTGGGCCTAGAAAAGGAGATGGACCTGGACCTGGCCTTCCCACCCTGGTGGCCCTGCTTGCTCTCAACCTGTTCCCAATCCCAGAGAGGAGAGAGCTCAGACTCTAATGGAGCTATTTCCTGGCTAAGTCCCCTGCTAGAATCCTGGCTGCCCCTCCTCAACACCCCCCTCCCCACCCCACCCCTGGCTGTGTGTCCTGATGTACCCATACCTTACACTGACTAGACGAAGTCTAACCTGCCTTTGGATCCTGAGGGCACCAGTGCCCAAATAAAAGACGGCTAATCTCATCACTGAAGCCCGGGGTACCACTGTCAAGCTCTAAGCATCCTCCAGGGCTAGGGGCGGGGCTGAGCCAAAGGACTGCTGGCAGGACAATGGTCCTGTTGGCTAGTCCAGACAAATGGGCCTTGTTGGGCTGGCAGCGGGGGCACAGTAGTGCGCCCCTGTGCACTGAATGTGGCTTCTGTACGTCCCGGGCAGGCAGGGCAGGCACAAGAATCAGGGCACGGCGGGAGGGGGTCAGGGCCTGAAGCGCCCATTGGCCAAAGTGTGGAGGGTTGGGCCAGGCTGGTGACTGCACCTGGCCTGAGCGGGAGCCGGTAAGGAGGCCGCTGTGGCGGCAGCAGAGGGGCGGGAGCATGGGCCAGCCCTGCCGGAGTGCGGGGCCCCAGCGAACGCACCCCGCAACCCAGTGAGGGAGCAGCCCGGTGGCTTGGCCCAGAGCCAGCCACGCCAAACCCAAGGAGAACCAGGCCAAGGTATGTCCCATGGGGCAGTGCTCACCCTCCGCCGTCTTGACTCAGTATTGCCTGAGGACCCTGCCCACACCACCTCAGTGGCCACAAGGCCTGCAAGTGCCTGCTGTCTGCCAGACCTGGCGCACAGCATCCGTGTACCAGAGGTGGGGTAGCAGGAAGGGTACAGGTGGATGCTGGTCCTGCCTTTAGGTTTTTCCAAAATGCCCCTTGTCCCCAAAGGTGGAGAGGGTGGGGCAAGAAGGCTGGTGGCAGGCTGGGCTGGGACTTCAAACCTGTTAATGATTAATCTTGGGCACAGTGGCCAGAGCCCTAGTGAAAGAGGGGCAGGGAGCTCTTTTCACCACCATCTCTGACGGGTTCTGTCAGCAGGGGCTGGGGACCTTAGTAAGGGACCAGTCTCTTCTGTTTGGGGAGGCCTTGAGAAAGCAAGGCTACGAAGGAAAGGCTTTTGGAGGTGGCACAAACCCTGGTGTCAGGAGGAGTCTCTTCTGAAATCCCACAGTTCTTGTTTCCTGGGTCAGTCTTAGTCTGCTTGCAGGGTGCCAGGCCAGAACTTTGGTAACAATACATAGAACAATTATGGAGGAGGGTGTTGGAGACCCCTTCTCCCCAGGTGCCCAGAGCAGGAGAGGTGATGGGCCCACATCTGGCCGCTGTAACCGATATCAGGGAGGGAGGGAAAGAGGGCCGTAAGTCTGACACTTGATCTCTGGGACTGCCATGGTGACAGGTGCCATGGAAATCCTTAGGAGGAGAGAGGTGTGGAGGAAGGTGCTGTTAGAATCCAACTACTCTTTCCTCTCCTGAGGCTGTGATCTGAGGCCTAGAGAAGGTGAGGCTTGTCTTAAGGTCACACAGAAAGCACAGCTCAGAGCAGCCTCCAAGACAAGGCTGGGAACATCCAGAGGGTGACGCTGAGGCTCAGGGGATCAGTGACTTATCCAGGGTTACATAGGTCAGAGGCAGGTGAGTTGATTCCAAATCACTGTCTTGCCTGGGACCCTGGTTCAGAACTTTATACTGTACCCAGGCCCTGTCTGCCCCTCTGGGGTCCCAGCCTCTTAGATCTGCCTGGGCTCCCCCAAACCCCTCCCCCTGGCCTCCCTGGCTCCCAGCTCTGCCTGACACTTGGTAGTGGGCAGGCTGTTATCCTGAGAGCAGAGACAAGGGAGCCCTGTTCCCAGCTGCCACCTCAGGCTGCTTGATTCCCTGCTTCTTGCTCAGGCACATGTGGACAAAGAATGCTTGCCTCCTCTTACATGCCTTCCTCTTACTGTCCTCTTGTCACTAGGCATGAGAGGACTGTGTCCCATATAGTCCCTGCTGGGCTCTGAGGGACTGAGTGTGCCACCAAGTGAGGAAAGCAGTGATTAACCTGGGGAATTTTGATCAAATGGAGGAATCCTGGGCCTGGCTGCAGGTTAGGGAAGGACTTATTGCTCTGCTCTGAGGGAGGAATATGGGTGACCCTCCTAAAAATTAGGAGCCCCACACCACGCCAGACAGGGCCAGACAGGGGTACAGTGGAGTCTCCTGACTGGGGACTGACGGGATCGCCAAGTGAGCGGTAATGAAAGTACATCCAGAGGAACCTGCCTTCTCCTGTGCGAGTTCTCAGGTCGAGATAAGATCTCCAGTGGGGTCTTGCCCTGCGGGGGCACCCAGGACAGGTCTGTCCCCAATCTCTCCCTGAGTTTTGTTGGATTTTGAATATGAGAATCAGGGCAGCTTGAGTCTGGACCATAGGGAGGGAGACCCTCCAGATGTCTGCACTGATAGCTGCTTCCTCCTCTGCTAGGTGCTATCTAGAGAGGTCTAGGCGGATCATGATGATAACCACTGTATGCTGGGCACTGTGCAAGGGCTGTGTGCCTCACACGCAGATCCTCCCAGCAAGACTGAGAGCATGGCACTACCTCTATTTTTTTTTTTTTTCTTGTTTGTTTTGTTGTAGGTGACAGGCTCAAATAGGGAATGTCATTTATTCAAGGTCACGCAGTTGGGGAATGGTGGAGGTGGATCTGCAGTCCAGGCATCTCAGTCCAACAATACAGAAGAGGTGGGTGGGTGTGTGCTGTGCATAACAAGTGTTCAGCATCGTTTGTAAAATTTATTACATATCTTCATGTATAATCCTTTAAAAAAATGTTTCAGACAGGTTCTAAATAGAGAATGAGGTTTCAACTCATACTCATCCCTGGGGTTCTCAGTATCTGGGGAGCTAATGAAGATGTGTACGTGGCTGTGATCACCACTTCTTGGGGCTACTCAGCTCCACCATCGCGAAGGGTAACTTTTGTCTGGATGAGGCAATGCAGCAGAAGGAGCTTGCTCTTAGTTTTGCCTTTGCCATTTAGAGCTGTCATAATTTACTGGGCTTCACTGTCACCATCTGTCACATGAGGCCAGCAAACAGCCCTGGGAAGGTCTGTCAGGGTCCTGGGTATGTGTATGGCTGCTCTTCGAAACAGCAGAGGTAGGTGAGCCTAAGAGATTCAAAAGTGTTCTCTGAATGATCAGAGAATGTTGCACTGCCTCAGGGGCCATGGCCACTACCACTGAGCATCTGTGCCTCTGGCTGAAGGCCCAGAGAGTAGGAGCAAGATGTCAGGGCTAATAGTTTGGAGGTCCTGTGAGCCAGTAAGCTGACATCTAGCTGGAATTCCCTGCTGTGTGGTCCTCCCCTCCCTATTCCAGCACCCCAGCCTAGAAGGGCTTAGAGGGAAGAAGTTTCTAAATCCTTGAAAGTCACTCCTGCAGCTTGGCCCAGCCTCTCCTATCTGCCTCTCTGCTGTGAAACTCACACCTCCTAGCTGTGTGCCAGGCATCTTCCCTTTCACCATTTAGGGCCCTGAAGTTCAGAGAAGGCAGTGTGCCACTCTAAGCCACCCAGTGAGAAGGGGCCTGGCTCGCTTGAGCTACTCTTCCCTCCTCCGACCAGGTTGTTGATTTTCTTTCTTTCATCTTTTTTTTTTTTTTGTACCAGGAATCAAACTCAGGACCTTGTTCTTGCCAGGCAGGCACTGTGCACTAAGCTACATCCCCAGCCCCTTCTTTGTTTTATTTACGCTATCAATTTTTAAAATGGAAAAAAATCTTTATTTAAAAATTTTCGCAAGTTGCTGGCAAAAAATGATGTTTGTACATGTACTGGCTCCTCATAATGAATGTACATATTATATATTGCAAATATGTACTAATAAAAATTTTAAAATAAAAAACAAGAAATCAAAATGTCGACCGAACAAATTCTTCCAAATAATGTATTAACATATATAATAGCATATATGTAATAAAATATATAGAGATATAGATGTAACCATAGAACCAAAATGCATTACAGAAAGTCAATGTCCCTAATCCCCAGGAAAGTACAGTTTATATTCAGGTGTCTTTTCAGACTCTTTTACTCACATATAATTCTTGAGCTTTGCTGTATATAAGTTCATTCCATGCACAGTGTATAATTGGGCTTAATATTAGGCAACTCTTTAACTTCAGTTTCTTCTCCACGGAGACAAAGGCTCTGTGAGCAGGAGAGGAGCAAAAATCGTGCTGTAGATATCACTGACTTCCATGTGCCTATCTCAGAGCCATTGTTAGATGTCTTCTTGGCCTGGATCTCAGGCCCAGCATATT